>CM077151.1:61515079-61662126 GCA_039583875.1 Platanthera guangdongensis
AAGTTACAAGAACTGACTGTCTCGCACTTAGTCAGACAGTTGTGTCGACATAGAGAAAATTCAAGAAGTGGACTGGAAGAGTTGACAGTGCCATTCCAGCGGTCTACTGCAACTGTCAGAGCTGTCAGAAGATCGTTAGAAACCGGATCAGCCGGTCACCATGAAGAAGGCTTATATAAAGGCTTATTGCTTCAACAGAAAATCGATCTGTAGAAGATTTGCATCAATCAGTTGAAGTGATCAAAAGATCTAAGAAGTTGAAGAGAGAGAGAGATCCTTCTAAGAAGACAGCTGTTGAACCAGGATGTGAAGAAAGTTTCAGATTGAGATCTGATTCTTAAGTCAGCAGTGATTGAAGATCATCTGCATAGAGTTTCAACCCTACTGTGTTCTAATTCAAGAAGCTTTGAAGAAAGCCAAGGGAGGTTGATCTCAGCAAAGTTCTTCCAAGAACTCATCAAGAAACCTGTCAACTCTTCTCTCTCATTCTGAGTTGTGGGTATATACTTTGTAATTTTAATTTCTTATAGGATCCTAAGGGATCTGAGTTGTAAGCCTGAAATTATAAAGGCTGAGTAGTAGGGCCTGTGTGCATGAGTGTAGGAGATTCATTTCTCTGAGTGTAGGCCTTGTTGAGGGCTGAGTGTAGGCCTTGTTGAAGGCTGAGTGTAGGTCTTGGTGAAGACTGAGTGGTAGGGCTTTTGAGCCTGAGTTGTAAGAGTGGGATCACTCTGTGCTGTAGGAACCTATTTGGGGTTCTGAGTGTAAGATTTGAGGATCTGAGGAATAGTGGAGAAGTTGGGCCGAATCTTGTACACTACTAGATAGGCGAAGGGGGAAAGTGGATGTACCCAGACCTTGAGGAACCACTATAAAATCTGTGTGTTCTCTGTGTGTGCTTTATTCTGTGATTGCTGTGCTGTATTGCTGTGAAGAATTGCTTATAATTCTGTGTTTCTGCCTTTAAAGTTTAAAAAGATTAAGTGCACCTATTCACCCCCCCTCTAGGTGTTTAGGCACTAGTTCTTTCAAGGGTCGCCCTTCGATTTGACTGAACCATTCTTAGGGGAACCCTATCAATAATAATAAAACTATTAAGTATTAACTGTTAACACTGGTTCTCCACGTCTCACGAGTCCCATTATATCGGTTCGCCATTTCAATTTTTTCGTGTCCTGGCATTGCAGCGGGCAGCAACACTCGACGACATTACTTCACGGAACTCTCGACGCTCCTTCACGGCTTCAACGATCAATTATCCAATCTTCCTGCTATCCACGCTTCTCTCATCCGAGCTCCTCCATCTTCCTCCACCTCGCGTGAATCAGCAGCCAATCGGCGTTGTACAACCCGTATTCGTCAAGGATGGGTCCCACCACAGCCAGGTCAGCAGAAGTCATGCTCCAACAAAGTTCAAGACAGAAGTAAAGACAGTGCTGCAAGGACTGCAAAAGGACGACTCGAGTAGGCGAGCACTCCTCGCATACTTGCCAGGTAGGCGACTAGGCGAGATACTCGCCCCACCCATGCGAGTTCCCCTGGAAGTCTCCTAGTCTCCAGGGGTGGGGTATAAATATGACTCCCCTCCTTGGATTTCCCTATAAATATGACCTCAGGGGCATGAGGTGAGACACACAAAATCCACGACAGGATACTCACGAGCTCTCCTTTCAAGATATTAGCTAAGCCTTTGGATTCCTATTCCTTAGAGGTAGGGCTGATATCGAGTCGAGTTCGAGCGATTTTGGCTCGGCTCGAAATCGAAATTTTCGACTCGAACTCGGCTCGAAATCGAAATTGATTTCGAGTCGAGTCGGCTCGACTCGAAATGACTCGATTTCGAGTCGGCTCGAAATCGAATCGAGTCGGCTCGAAATCGAATCGGATCGGCTCGAAACCAAATCAAATCGACTCGAAATTGAGCATTTTTTTGTTTTATTTCTAATTTGCTCAAAATTAAATTGGAAAAAATATAAATTTAGCAAATGAAACACTTAAAGTATTCATTTTTTTATTTAGATTTAAATTTTGTTATTTTTAATTTAAAAATAGGAACATATTAATAAATACATAATTTTTTTAATTAATTCGAGTTGATTCGAATCATATTTCGAGCGATTCAGGGCTGGCTCGAAATCAGATTCGAGTCAAATTGAGTCGAATCAATTTTAACCGATTTCGATTCGGCTCAATTTTTGAACGATTTTCGAGCGACTTTCGAGTTTCAAACAATATGCTCAGCCCTACTTAGAGGCCAGGTCGCGACCTTGCGACTTAGTCATCAGCTAGTATTTATCGTATCTAGTTCGGCCACTTTTGGTTGAAAAGGGGCTGCTCCTTTCGAGCCTCCGGGTATGTCGTGGAACCTTCCTGCCGCAATATCTGGGGTCTTGTTTGCCTTCGCTCTTCATCCTAATCATTATAGACGTCTGATCTTACCTCTGAGACGGTAACTTTAGGCGGCATTGGTCCGAATTCTGAGGCTGAGAATTTTCCTGGCTTCAACACTTGGTGCGGTGAGCGTGGATCGCAACCAAGGAGGAAAGTTTGGTGGTTTAGTAAGATGACCAATGGTGGCGAGTATGGAGAGTTGGTCGGCAACTCGACAAGAGTTGGAGATGTCGCGCGAGGTGGCGAGTTCGTGATAGTTGCTGCGTTCGAGGAATTCGCGAAGAGGATTGAGAAGACCATCCTTGTCGGGTTTTCTCATCGCCCCGTTGTCACAGCGACCTCCCCTTGCCGCGTGACACCGCTGGATGAGGAAGCGCCACAGAGGCAATAGGGGAAGGAGCCCGCTTGGGCAAGAGAAGAGCGACCGATGCAGCCGCGACACCATCCGGCGGGCAGCCAAGGGGTCTGTTTTCGGGATCCGATGTCGCCGACGAGATACCATGATACTCGCTAGTGGAGCGAGTATGATGTCTCCAGCGAGGATGAAACTCGTCATCGCCAGGGAGGGAGGAGCCCCTTCTATGACGAGATCCTCGCCGCCCCCGTTCCCGAAAGCTTCAGAGAGCTCATTCTCACCTACTACTCTGGCAGGGATGACCCTGTCAGGCATCTTCAGTAGTTTGAAGACGTCGTATCCATTTGTAATATGTCCGACGCATTCAAGTGCCGGTTCTTCTCCATCACCCTCAAAGGCAATGCAAGAGATTGGTTTCACCAACTGCCAGCAGGTTCTGTCTACCGTTTCTCCGATCTGCGTCTGGGCCTCATGGCGAGGTTCACGACATCTAAGAAGAGGAAGAAGGAGGCAACATCTCTCTTCAAGATTACCCAAGGGCAGCATGAGAGTTTAGGCCATTACATTGACCGTTTTTCAGGAAGAGATCTTGGAGGTTGAGGAGGTGGACCGCTTCACTTTGATGGTGGCCCTAAAGTTCGGGTTGAAGTAGGGTCTGTTCAGCATGGAGATGGGGACCAATCCCCCGAGTTCTTTTGAGGAGATGATAGAGAGGGTGAATAACTTCGTTCGAGGAGAGGAGAAGAACAATGATTTCTTGGCAAGGCTGGACGGAGATGATCCGATGGAAAGGGGGAGAACAAGACCTTCGAGGGCGAAGGCTAGGAGGACGCCAGAGAGGCAGGTCAAGAGGAGAAAGGAAGAGCCGAGGAGAAGATAGGAAAGGAGGACGAGAGAAGAACCTAGGAGGGTCGAGGAAAGGAGGCAGGAGAAGCCTCGAAGGCAAGAGGAGTGGAGGCCGGCGGGGGCCCAGGCAAGAAGAGGGGGAGATAGGCGATTCCAATATCCCAAGAATCACCCCTAGTGGAGACCACCAGTGAGACAACATTTCTAAGAGGAGAGGAAGAACGACAACCAACATGAGGGAGGCCGAGGAGGAGGAAGAAGGGAGGCAATGACCATCGCCCGTCAAGACAACAAGCATAGCCGGAGGGAGCAACGAGCGATGTGTCAGGAGGTGGAGATTCCCCTCTACTAGGACATCCATCGAGTAGAGGGGCATGGGACGTTGGATTGCCCAGAGTTCTGGGAAGCGAGGAGGAGATTGGAGGCAGGAGTAGCGGAGAGGGAGCAGCAGAGGCAGGAGGCCCCGGTGGGGCAAGTAGCATTCCAGGCTCCGGTGAGGAGGAGGAATGAAGATCATGTCGACCTGGGGGTCGTGGGGAGGTGATACATGGACCAGGAGGTGGACATGTAGGGGTAATCAACGGAGGAGCCAGGCTTGTAGCATCGCACAAGGGGAGCCTCCATCATATCTATAGGAAGAACATCGCCTCGACGTCGCAGAACCCGCCGCCATTAGAAGATATCACCTTCTCGGAGGAGGACATGCTGGGGAATGAGAACCCCTTCCACGACGCCCTAGTGATTCAAGCTACCATCAAATACTTCACCGTCGACCGAATCCTCGCAGATAACGGTAGCTCGGTGAACGTCATATTCAAGAGAACGTTCGTTGGGCTTCAAGTGGAAGCGTCTCGGGTCCATGCTGCAGATGGACCCCTCTTTGGCTTCTCAGGGGAGAAGAAAGAGGTGGAAGGGGCAGTGGAGCTTCTGGTTACTCTCGGCGAGACTTCGATCCGATGACGCTTCATCATCGTTGATGCGCCGAGCAGATATAACGCCATCTTCGGGCGGCCCCTCATCAACTATTTCAAGGCCGTTCCATCATCATATCATCAATGCTTGAAATACTGCCGGGGAGATGTCCAGATCAGGATCATGGGAGATCACAGTGTAACGCCCCGAAAATCGTATCGAGCTGATCGTGTCCAAGAGAATTTTTGGTGTCTGTATAGGGGTATACGACCTAGGACAAGGGCGTGTCCAAGGCTGTGTGGTTCTTTGTGTTGGCCGGCTGTGTCCAGAGTAGGACACGACAGGAAACACGACAGCGTGACACGACCGTGTCAAAAGAAAGATGGGAGCTTGCGACTCTTATTGACTATCAGGAGTTGAACAAGCTTACGGAGAAGAATAAGTATCCGATCCCAAGGATTGACAATCTATTTGATCAGTTGGTTGGGTCAACAGTATATTCGAAATTAGATTTGAAATCTGGTTACTACCAATTAAGGATAAGGGAAAGCGACATCCCAAAGACAACGTTCAGCACGCGGTTTGGGCATTACGAGTTCACAGTCATGTCGTTGGGGTTGACCAATGCGCCATCCGTGTTTATGGATCTGATGAACAGGATATTCAGAGAGTACCTGGATCATTTCGTGATAGTATTTATCGATAATATCCTGGTGTACTCGCAGTGTGAGGAAGAGCACTACAAGCATCTGCATATGGTGTTGGAGATATTGAGAAGAAATCAGTTGTATGCTAAGTTCTCCAAGTGTGAGTTCTGATTATCCTCGATAGAGTTACTTGGTCATGTTGTTAGTGGAGAAGGGATAGTAGTGGATCCGACGAAGATAGTGGCGATACGGGAGTGGCCTGTACTGACTACAGTTGTAACGTCCCGGTTTAGAGCCAGAGGCTACTACACCCGAATGGGCCGCATAGCGTGTCTCGCCCCGGTGCCCCGTCACAGGAATGCAGTCCGTACCACCCAAACCCATCTCCGCACCTGTTTCTCAATACGGCGGGTTTTTACGAGCGCGGGGTTTCGAACCCACACCGCCTTGATAAGGCACCTTCCACAGTCCTCATCACCAACTGAGCTGCAGCTCAGTTGGTGATGAGGACTGTGGAAGGTGCCTTATCAAGGCGGTGTGGGTTCGAAACCCCGCGCTCGCAAAAACCCGTCGTATTGAGAAACAGGTGCGGAGATGGGTTTGGGTGGCACGGACTGCAGTCCTGTGACGGGGCACCGGGGCGAGACACGCTATGCGGCCCATTCGGGTGCGGTAGCCTCTGGCTATAAACCCCGCGCTCGCAAAAACCTACCGTATTGAGAAACAGGTGCGGAGATGGGTTTGGGTGGCACGGACTGCAGTCCTGTGACGGGGCACCGGGGCTAGACATGCTATGCGGCCCATTCGGGTGCGGTAGCCTCTGGCTCTAAACCAGGACGTTACAAAAAAGTGCACTTTTTTGTAATGTCCTGGTTTAGAGCCAGAGGCTACCGCACCCGAATGGGCCGCATAGCGTGTCTCGCCCCGGTGCCCCGTCACAGGACTACAGTCTGTGCCACCCAAACCCATCTCCGCACCTGTTTCTCAATACGGCGGGTTTTTGCGAGCGCGGGGTTTCGAACCCACACCGCCTTGATAAGGCACCTTCCACAGTCCTCATCACCAACTGAGCTGCAGCTCAGTTGGTGATGAGCACTGTTGGAAGAGTGCGTTATCAAGGGTTGCGGGTTCGATACCTAGCGCCAATAACGCGCCTTGCTGAAAAACAGGCGGGAGAGGCATTGGGGTGTATTGGGCTGCAGCCCTGTAGCGGTGCCGGTGGCCTGGCCACGCTGTGTGGCCCATTCGGGTGCGGCAGCCTCTGAGCTATACGGGCCGGGCCGTTACATAAAAAGTGCACTTTTTTGTAACGTCCCGGTTTAGAGCCAGAGGCTACCGCACCCGAATGGGCCGCATAGCGTGTCTCGCCCCGGTGCCCCGTCACAGGACTGCAGTCCGTGCCACCCAAACCCATCTCCGCACCCGTTTCTCAATACGACGGGTTTTGCGAGCGCGGGGTTTCGAACCCACACCGCCTTGATAAGGCACCTTCCACAGTCCTCATCACCAACTGAGCTGCAGCTCAGTTGGTGATGAGGACTGTGGAAGGTGCCTTATCAAGGCGGTGTGGGTTCGAAACCCCGCGCTCGCAAAAACCCGCCGTATTGAGAAACGGGTGCGAAGATGGGTTTGGGTGGCACAGACTGCAGTCCTGTGACGGGGCACCGGGGCGAGACACGCTATGCGGACCATTCGGGCGCGGTAGCCTCTGGCTCTAAACCGGGACGTTACAACAGTGGCGGAAGTTTGGAGCTTTCTAGGGCTTGTCGGCTACTACAGGTGCTTCGTAGAGAACTTCTCACGGATAGCGCTACCACTCACGACTTTGACAAGGAAGGATCAAAAGTTTGTGTGGTCGTTGGAGTGCGAGCATGCTTTTGAAGAATTGAAGAGACAGTTGACCACATCGCCTATCTTATGTTCGCCGAGTGGGACTAAAGGGTTTGAAATCTATAGTGATGCTTCGGGTAATGGTTTAGGCTGTGTTCTGCTACATCATGGGAGCATGATAGCCTATGGTTTACGACAATTGAAGGTTCATGAGCGGAATTATCCGGTCCATGACTTGGAGTTAGCAACCGTGATATTTGCTCTAAATCTGTGGAGGCACTATCTCTACGATGTGAAGGTCGACATCTACAATGATCATAAGAGCATGAAGTACCTATTGGATCAGAAGTACCTGAACATGAGGCAACAGAGGTGGATGGAGTTCCTGGGGGACTACACCTTCGAGATACATTATGTGCCTGAGAAGAAATGCAGTGGCAGATGCGTTGAGTCGCAGGGTTCCTGCGCGAGCCAGCTGGTTGTCGATACATGATAAGAGTTTGGTCCGTGAATTGGAGGCTTTGGAGATAACTTGCGTCGACAAGCAGTCTAGTGCCGCGGCGAAATTCTTTTGGTCAGAGGTGTAGTATGACCTAGCTGATAGAGTTCGGCGGGCATTGGTTCAGGATAGCAACATGAAGCAGATCTTGGATGAATCTTTGGATGGGTCAAATTCCCAATTTGCTGTTGAGGATGGACTGCTAAGGAGGGACGGTCGCCTATGCATTCCTAGTGCTGGTAGTCTTTGGGAGGAGTTGTTATATGAGGCACATCATACCAAGTACTCAATCCACCAGGGGAGTACGAAGATGTATAAAGACATGAAGAAGTTGTCCTGGTGGTCAGGATTGAAGAAGGATGTAGCACTTTATGTGGCCAAGTGCCAGACATGTGCCTTGGAGTGGAAATTCGACGACATTTCTATGGATTTTGTGCACGGTTTGCCAAAGTCACAGAGGGGAAACGACGCCATCTGGGTGGTCGTAGATAGATTGACAAAGGTGTCGCATTTTATTCCGAACAAGAAGGAAGATCCGGTGGAGAAGTTAGCCGAACTCTATGTGGATAATATTGTACGATTGCATGGTATGCCCCGCAGTATTGTCAGTGACCGAGATGGATGTTTCACGTCGAACGACTGGAGGCTGGTGCATAGTCTGTTGGGAACTAAGTTGAGTTTCAGCACAGCCTTTCATTCGTAGACTGATGGTCAGACCGAGAGGGTCAACCGGACGATGGAGGACATGCTTCGTATGTGCGTCTTGGATTTCAAAAAGCAGTGGGAAGATCACCTGTACATGGTGGAGTTTGCATATAACAACAGTTATCAGGCGAGTATTGGAATGTCGCCTTTCGAGGCCTTATATGGGAGAAAGTGTCGCACGCCGTTGTCTTGGTTGGAGACAGACAATCGAAGTTATACAAACGTCAAGCGGTAGAAGACGCCACTTTAATGATACATACAGTTCAGGAAAGGTTGAAGATCGCTCAGGACAGGCAGGCAAAATACTATAACGCCAAGCATTGGAACGTGGAGTTCGGTGTTGGCGACTAGGTGTATTTGAAAATCAAGCCGTTCAAGGGTGTCTTACGGGTTCTACGCTTGAAGAAGCTGAGTCCGAGATACCTTGGACCGTTTGAAATCCTGGAGCGTGTTGGCGAGGCCGCGTACCGATTGAAGCTGTCAGTGGAGTTGAGTGGGCTACAAGATGTGTTCCACGTATCGGTGTTGCGAAAGGCGGTGCAAGAGCCTTCGTAGGTCGCTGTGGTCGATCAAGTGCCGGTTGATTATGGATTGACGACGAAGGTCAAGACAGTACACATTGAAGACTTGGAGGTTAAGCGACTCCGCAATAAGGAAATCCGAATGGTTAAAGTCCGTTGTGATAACTGCGGATGTGAGGAGCTTTCTTGGGAGCGGGAGCAGACTATGATGGAAGAATACCCCGAGTTATTCCACTTAGGTAACATTTAAATTTGTGTGCACCTTTACATAATTTCGGGAAGAAATTCTTTAAGTGGGGAAGATTTATAATGCCCCGAAAATCGTATCGAGCTGATCGTGTCCAAGAGAATTTTTGGTGCCTGTATAGGGGTACACGGCCTAGGACACGGGCATGTCCAAAGCCGTGTGGTTCTTTGTGTTGACCAGATGTGTCCAGAGAAGGACACAGCAGGAAACACGACAGCGTGACACGGCCGTGTCAAAAGACACGGGCGTGTGTATACCCGTGTCACTACCCATGTTCCCAAGAGTCGTGTCGGTTGGCGTGGCGGTTACTGGTGACACGACCCTAGTGCACGGGCGTGTCAGGTTGAAACACGGGCGTGTCTAGACCCGTGTCAACTTCTGTACTCGACGATCGTGTCTGAATCGAGGCACACGGCCTGGGATACGGCCGTGTGTGAGGCTGTGTTCGGCCCAATTTTGATGATTTTTGGGCGGATCTGAGCCGTTCGTTTTCTTTAATTAAGATCCAACGGCCCAGATGGGTTCCTGCTCTGATATGGTCGGGAATGGAGGTTAAACTCCTCATTTTCTCTTTACCATTCTCTTTCTAAGGAGTTGGAGAGAGGAGGAAGGAGAGGGAGGATTCCGGCCGCCGGCGGAGCATCGGATCACCGTTTTGAGAACCGAGAGCGGATCCGCGGAGGAAATTCCATTGCAAAGCCTTCTATCCGTATAGTTTTTCCATGGCTCAGAAGCGTACGTCAAGGGTAACGATTCTCTACTTGAGCATGTGAAGCTCTCCTTCTTTTGCATAAGGAAACCCGCTCCTGCGAGTGTGCGGTGTTCCTTGGGGTTGACAGGAATAGTCCCCCTTGTGTTGCATATAGAGTCCGAAAGCGAAGTACAGACATAGACATTGTGTGTGAAGCCTACCCGGACATGTTAGTCTGGATCGGTGATGTTGCATTTTGTAAGATTTGCCGGAGAAGACTCAGTGTTTTGTGTTTTCGGGTTTCTACACGGTAGATTGCAGCAGGGATCCTTGGGGATTAACTCCAAGGCGCACCTGGAAAACTGAGCGGAAACATAATTCTGCTAACTTGGCGGCCCGGGAGCCGGCCTTGTACATAACTGGGTTATGTGTTGTTTGGTATTATTGCGGGATCCGAGAGAAGCTTGGCTCGTGTGTACGTCTTAAGGTGAACTACGCGTTGTGAGCAACGGGCAAGTGGAATCAGACCCATGATATGTGGTTCGGTGCGAGAGACCCAAAGAGGGACTGGCCGTTGGCATAGTCAGGAGTCTTAGACAGTGGTCAGAAAGGCTAAAATGCTCACGTTGTTGCCATCCCGGGGATGGTGGTGAAGCCACAGAATTGACCGGATTCACCGTTAATGTGGCCTGAGTGCACGAAGTGTTGGGGCCATGAGAGCCTACACCTGTGGCGTAGTATATTCACACTTTTATTGTTTAGCTGGGCTAATGAATTGCAGGGAAGGAGCACCGCCGTCCCGAGTAAGGGGCGGGGTCGTTATAATTTGGTCGGCTTTGGCTGACCGTTGCTTTGTTTGCCACCGTGCGGTGGAATGTTGCTTGCAGTTGCTGCAGAGCCGAGTACTAAATAGCAGGCTGAAGCCCAAGTTGTTGAGTTGGCCCTCGAAGTCCAAAGCGAATAGTTGTATTTTATTTCTATCATGTGTGGCCGGCCTGCGAGCCGATGTATGGAAAACACTACTTTGTTAAGTGAAACTCTTGTAAGGCCATAAGGCCGAATACTTTCATTGTATTTATTATTTCATTCCTGTGGTAGTTGTGGACATTCATGTTAGTTGATATATCGATTATGGGTTCTTTATAACTGTTTAAAAGCTTCCGCTAGAATGCTCTGTGTAGGACGAGTAGTTATAGTTGTATGGTTTTGGTATTCTTATGTAACCCTTCCGACTATCCGTGGTATATGACATCAGGTTCCAACTGGACCTTCTGTTATATGTCATACGACGGATGGGGGTGTTACACACAGAGCCTCTAGGGAGTGCTACCTAAATATCGTCAGTACCATCAGCTGGATGGGGGACGTGGAGAAGTTGGAGGAGCTGTTAGAGAAGGAGAAGGGGTTGTGTGCTGCTGAGGAGGTGAAAGAGGTGGAAGTGATCTATCTAGGAGTAGAGCCTGGTCTGCTGAAGGTTGGAGGATCCCTACCGTTAGAGGGGAAGATAGAGATAGCCGCATGCCTGCAGGACAACGTCGATATTTTCAATTGGAGCACCGCCGAGATGCCAGGGGTTGACGCCGATGTTGCCTGCCATCACCTCAACCTAGATCCCGCGGTGGCTCCCGTCCGTCAAAAGCAGATAAAAAGCTCTACCATGCTGGCTGGACAATTCAGGGAGGAAGTGGAGAAGCTGCTGAAGGCGGGTTTTGTTTTGGAGATCCAGTATCCAGACTGGGTCTCCAATGTTGTAATGGTGAATAAGCCCGGAGGGGGCTGGCGTCTATGTATTGATTTTTCTATGCTGAATAAAGCTTGCCCGAAGGATTGCTACCATTTGCCTCAAATCGACGTGCTGGTTGATTCCGCCGTCGAATTTCTTGTGATGAGTTTTCTTGATACTTTTTCAGGATATCACCAGATTCGGATGCATCCCCCCGACTGTCGCGACGTCTCCTTAATAACCAGCGATGGCTGTTATAACTACAAAATGATGCCCTTCGGGCTCAAGAACGCAGGGGCGACTTACCAGAAAATGATGAATCAAATCTTCAAGGAGCAGAAGGGGTGGAACTTGGAAGTCTATGTGGACGATCTCCTTATCAAGAGCAAAAGCATTGCGGAGCACATAACGGATCTGCTGGAGACCTTCGCTACCCTGAGAAAGTATAAGATGTGACTCAACCCAGCCAAGTGCGTCTTCGGTGTAGGAAGAGGGAAGTTCTTAGGTCACCTCATCACTCCGGGGGGGGGGGGGGTGGGGGTGGAACCTAATCCGGATAAAGTGAAGGCCATTCTGGAGATGACGTCCCCAAGAGATCCCAAAGAGGTTCAAAGGTTGACGGGAAGGCAGGCATGCCTTAGTCATTTTTTTATCCAAGGCAAGAGAGAGTGCTCTCCATTCTTCAAGACTCTTTGGGGAAATCAGAAGTTCGAGTGGACTGCGGAGTGTGAGGAGGCATTCAGAAAGCTCAAGCAACATCTAACCCAAGCTCCTCTCCTCCAAGGCCCGCGGGGAAATGAAGAGCTCTTGCTATACTTGGGAGTAGGAGAAGAGGCAGTTAGCTCAGTATTGGTCCGAGAAGAAGGCAAGAGGCAGCTCCCCGTCTACTATGTGAGTAGAGTGTTGCGGTAGGCAGAAACGAGACATCCTATTCTGGAGAAGTTGGTGTTTACTCTTGTGGTTTCGGCTCAGAGGCTCCGTCCTTATTTTCAAGCTCATTTCATTAGGGTCGTCTCTGATCACCCTCTGCGTAGTATCCTGGATGGGGTGGAGCATTCAGGCAGGTTGACAAAATGGGCGGTGGAGCTTAGCGAGTTCGACATTTCTTACTCTCCAAGGGTAGCGATCAAGGCGCAGGCGGCGGTAGATTTCCTGGCCGAGTTCTCAGCCGAGGTGGAAGGAGATGAAGGCTCTTCTAGCCCAGTCTCTTGGAAGATGTTTATGGATGGGGCTTCGGGCAGGTATTCCGTGGGAGCTGGAGTCGTGCTAGTGAGCCCCCAGGGAACTAGGATCAAGCAGGCAGTCGAGATCCTCTTCCCCGTTACAAAAAATCAGGCGGAGTATGAAGCTATGGTGGCTGGCTTGCGTCTCGCCAAGGAGCTAGCCATTCGGGATATCAGGGCCTTCACCAACTCGATGGTAGTTACGTCCTAGATCAGAGGCGAGTTTGAATTAAATGACCCGGTCTTTCAGAAATATTTAGTCAAGGTGAAAGGCCTGATCGGGGGATTTCAATCCTTCTTCGTTGAACATGTACCCCGAGAAGAGAATTCGGAGGCCGACTATCTCACCAAGTACGGCCCCAGGGCCGGGGGGACCGTGACCGAACTGTTCTGACTGTCCATCGAAGTGGGGAAGATATTGGAGATCGAGCAGAGGGCATCCTGGAGAGATCTGTTTCTTTCTTTCTTGGCAACAGGTCAGGTTCCTACCAGCGAGGGGGATCAGAAAAAGTTTCGCTACAAGGCTGCATATTACTTACTACAGGAAGGAGAGCTCTATCGTAAGACTATCTCGGGCCCTCTGGCCCGGTGTCTGTCAGAGGTTGAGATCCCTCGTGTTCTGGAGGAGATTCATTTGGGAGAATGTGATAGTCACTCAGGGACTCGAACTCTGAATAGAGAATTCTAAGGCATGGATACTTCTGGCCCACCATTCAAAAGGATGCAGAAGCCTTCTCCAAGAAATGTCCGCAATGTCAGCTCTTCGTGCCTCTTCAACTACAACCAGCTCAGCACCTTCACTCGATCACTGCTCCATGACCCTTTGCTATCTGGGGAATTGAAAGAACTAGTGCCTAAACACCTAGAGGGGGGAGGGGTGAATAGGTGCACTTAATCTTTTTAAACTTTACAGGCAGACACACAGAATTATATGAAATTATTCACAGCAATACAACACAGCAATCACAGAATAAAGCACATATAGAGAACACACAGATTTTATAGTGGTTCCCCAAGGTCTGGGTACATCCACTTTCCCCCTTCGCTTATCTAGTAGTGTAGTAGATTCGGCCAAACTTCTCCACTATTCCTCAGATCCTCAGATCTTACACTCAGAACCCCAAATAGGTTCCTACAGCACAGAGTGATCCCACTCTTACAACTCAGGCTCAAAAGCCCTACCACTCAGTCTTCACCAAGACCTACACTCAGCCTTCAATAAGGCCTACACTCAGCCCTCAACAAGGCCTACACTTAGATAAATGAATCTCCTACACTCAGGCATACAGGCCCTACCACCCAGCCTTTATAATTTCAGGCTTACAACTCAGATCCCTTAGGATCCTATAAGAAATTAAAATTACAAAGTATATACCCACAACTCAGAATGAGAGAGAAGAGTTGACAGGTTTCTTGATGAGTTCTTGGAAGAACTTTGCTGATATCAACCTCCCTTGGCTTTCTTCAAAGCTTCTTGAATTAGAACACAGTAGGGTTGGAACTCTATGCAGATGATCTTCAATCACTGCTGACTTAAGAATTAGATCTCAATCTGAAACTTTCTTCACAGTCTGGTTCAACAACTGTCTTCTTAGAAGGAGCTCTCTCTCTCCAACTTCTTAGATCTTCTGATCATTTCAACTGATTGATGCAAATCTTCTACAGATGTATTACTTTTTCTGTTGAAGCAATAAGACTTTATATAAGCCTTCTTCATGGTGATCGGCTGATCCGGTTTCTAACGATCTTCTAACAGTTCTGACAGTATTAGTAGACCGGCTGGAATGGCAGCTGTCAAGTCATCCAGTCACTTCTTGAATTTTCTGTAACTGTCTGAAAGTGTCGAGACAGTCAGTCTTTAAGTGTCGACACAAATAGACCAAGTGTCGACACAAGTAGACTAAGTGTCGACACTAGCCTTCATGGTGTCGACACAACTCCTTGTGTTGTAGAAACTACTTCTCGACACTGCTTCTTCAGAATGTGTCGACACTGATATTGTGTGTCGACACAACTCCTTGTTCTTTAGTACTTAGTTGAATTCTGCTAAGTGTCGACACAACTCCTTTGTGTCGGCATATCTTCTTGTGTTGAACTTGTTAAGTGTCGACACATCTTCTTTGTGTCGACACATGCCTTCTGTGTTGAACCTTTTGCTGAGTGTCAACACATTCTTCATTATATCGACACTTGTACTTAAACTCTGTTGAAGTTTGCTGAGTGTCGACACAGCCTCCCAGTGTCGACACTTTTTCTTGAACTTGGTTGATGTTTTGCTGAGTGTCGACACAGTCTCCTGGTGTCGACACTTGTACTTGAACTTTGTTGATGTCTTGTTGAGTGTCGACACAGCCTCCTAGTGTCGACACTTTTGATGTCGACAAAGTTCCTTTGGGTGTCGACACTGCTTCTAAGTGTCGACACTGATTCTTTAGACTCTTCTTCATTGTGTGTCGACACTGCCTGTATGTGTCGACACTTTCCTTCTGGTGTCGACTCTGCATTCCTGGTGTCGACACAATCACTCCAAGTGTCGACACAGTTTCTCTGGGTGTCGACACAAGTCTTCTTAAGTGTCGATACTTTTCTTCTAGGTGTCGACACATGGACTTAGAAACTTTTAAGCTTTCCCTGCAATTGCTTATCCTGCACAAGGTAACTCAAAATACATCAAATACACCTTGATGTATATCATTGAGTAGGGTGAGGCTTCTTCAAATCAGGTACATATTTTCCAATGTACCCAACAATCTCCCCCTATTTGGAGAAGTCATAGCCCTTAGTCAATGATATTCACCATACATAACAAATTCATAGTATGATATAAAACAGTAATACATGACAGGGAAAATACTTAAACATGCATGAACAAAACATGTATATACCATTATCTCAGAATAATTAATGTAATAGTTGAACATATAATATTGTTCTTACAAATGCCAACATTTTCATTAGGCAAAAGTTTACATAGAATTTTAATACAAGTGATTAGAATTTGTAAACTAAAGAAAATGCTATCCTAAGGCTGCTTTGGCTCTTTGATTACAATCCCCTTTCCAGATTGAATCTTTGCTTGAACTGAGGCTTCAGTATCCTCAACAGCAGCATGCTTCTTCCCTTTAAGATCTTTCTTTTTCAAGTCTTCAGCCTTAATCTTTTGCCTTTCAAAATAATGATAAGGCTTTGGGAAGTACTTGCTAGGCTCTTGTGCAGTAGGAGGTAGCTTTCCCATCTTAGCCTTTCTTCTATATTGAACAATAGCCTCTTGCATGTTCTCATGTTTCCTCCACTCTTGTTCAGAGTACCATTTGCCTCTATCCAAAATATTATCTTTAGCAGCCTTCCAAGCAGTCAAAATGATATTCCTGGAGGTGGGGCTCCATTGTTCAAAATCAGGCCTGAGTTCAGCTTGCTCTCTGAATCTTTTCTTAGACAATTGAGTCTCTTGTTCTTTTAATAAGGCCTCTTGTTCTTTCAGTATTGCCTCTGGCACAGGCTGGAAAACTTTCTCTATGATGACATTCTGATTTCCCTCAGGAGGACTATACATAGATTGTATGTCTTGATGTATCATATCAAAGTCTGGTGGAGGGTATATCACTTGAGCTACTTCAGCTTGATCTCCTCCAAGATATGCAGGATTGATTCCAGACTCTACAACATTGTCATCATCACATAAGGGTGGATATCCAAGGGTGGCTCTGATGGAATTTGAAATCCATTTGGCATGATCAGAGCCTGCCTTGACTAATACCCTCTCCCCCTTTATGACTTCTCTCCCAATGTGATCCCTCAGATCATCTTTCTGAAACCTTATCTGTGCATTCAGATAGTTTACTCCATCTTTATAGAAGGGTTTTAATCTTTGAAGCTTGTCAGTAACTGCCTTCTGAGAGTCTTCTATAGCAGTTTTAACAACAGTTAGGCTCTCTTGCAATTATTTGTCAAATTCTTCTTTGGCAGTGGTCAGGGCTGCATTCTGGGCAATTGCTATATTCTTCAGTTCAGTTACAATGACATTGTGTGAAGCTGTCAAATTATCATTCATCCTGATCTGGTTTTCCAGGACATAGCCTTGCTTCACTTCTAGCTCATCAAGTTTTGTCTTGAGTTTCTCTTGATGTGTGGCCAGATAGACTACTGTATTGCCTCCCTTATGGAAGCAGTCAGTCATTTCTTTCTTGTTCAGATTCACTTCAAATCTGATTGACTTAATGTCTTGGGCCAGATCAAACTGTAGTGACTTATGCCCTTCATCTACATATTTTTCCAGAGCTTGCCTTTGCTCATCAAGCTTAATCTGTAAAGCCACCATCAATGAACTATAGTCAGTAGATGTGGCAGACTGTGGAGCAATTGTTTGTAAGGCTTTCTTATAATTCTGGCTCCTTCTCTTAAAGACTTGGAACTTTCTCTTCTTGGCTCTAGCAGTTTCTTCATCTTCTGATACAGAAGTGCTAGCAATATCCACTCTGTCTTTAGGACTAGGATGTGAATCCTTCTCAGTCCTTCGTGGTTTCTCAGCATCCTTTGGCTTCTCAGTTTCTTTGCCTGTAGTTTCTTCTTCAATCTCCACATGCTCCCCCTCAATAATTACTTTCTCGCCCTCAGCAGCAGCTTTTTCTCTCTCAAAGTCAGTTTGTAGAAGGTCAGGGAACAGTTCTTCTAAAGTAAATTCCTGTTGAGGATGGGGTGGAGAATCTCTTATATCATCAACCACTTGATCAGCAACAGATATGTCCTCCATGACAACATCCTGAGGTTGACTAAGAATCTGAGGTTGCTGATTAACATCAGATAATGTGTCAGTCATAACTTCATTCTCAACAGGGAAATCTAATTGGTTGATTTCAGTTATTACCTCAAGTATGGTCTTAGTAGCTTGTTCACTCTCTAGTGGAGTTGGCTCTTCCACAAGTAGAGGCCCCCCTGGATTGAATCCTGGTGAATTGGGCTTGCTGAGGGTAGCTCCCGCTGCCTCTCTGCATCTTCTTGTCTTGCTGGAGATTGTCCAGCATTTCCAGTTTCTTCCTCATCAGGAGTAAAAACAACTTGCTCTTCAGAGCTGCTTGAGGATTCTTGAGCCACAGGGGCTGTCTTCTTCTTCTTTTTCTGAGGTGTGTCCTTTACTGGAGATGACAGTTCTTTGGTCAGTACTCTATCCCACCTATAGAAGATTCTCAAATCCATTCTCCTCATGTGGTTAATCTTAGATCCAGCTGCTTGATTCATCACTTCTGGTATACTACCAGCTAGGTATAAACTTAGAATTCTTCCCAAATTGGGCTTCTTCATACTCTCTTTTATCTTCTCAAACACAACTGCAGACCAATCAATTTCTAGTTTGAAGATAATCCTGGTCATTAGACTGAACATGGGAGCTGAAATTTTGTCATGCCCACCAGGCTTGCTCAGTATGACCTTGCCCACAATCTCAGATAGAAACTTGCCTTGCATATTCATTCCCTTTCTATTGAACACAGATCCTATTTTCAAGTTTGAATCTAGTCCACACCATCTCAATGCTTCTCTAGTCTTAGAAGCAGATACATCTTCCTCTTCCTTTGTCCTTAGTAGTTGAAGAACTTTTCATAGACTTTTAGGAGAGACTTTCACCTTTGCCCCATGAACTCTGGACTTAATCTGAAGTCCTGATTCATCTAGAGTTGCACCATTCAGAAATTGGAGGACTTCCTTCTTCCATATCTTGATCGGTTCTGATACAAGAAATTCTAACCCAGACTCTTCTATTAGGGTTATCACGCCTTTGATCTCGGGTTCCGCGTCATCAAATGCGTGTCGCACGAGTTCATATCCTTCATTCACATTCTCTTCTAGCTTGGGCGCCATTAGGGTTTGAAGAAATTTGAATTTAGAGAAGAGAGCTGTCGACACACAAGTTTGGTCTTGAAACTTTGGCGAGCGTGTCAACAGACAATGGCAAAAACCTATTTATACCTTTCTAGAATCGAAGATGAAAGGGCGCGTCAAAATACTTAAATTGTGTCGACACTGTTGAAAAGTGTCGACACTTACTGCGAATGTCTCGACAACTATGTGTCGACACAAGTATAGTCGACAGAATATATGTGTCGACACTTGTATATGTGTCGACACCACTCAGCTCGACACTTAGTCGAGACTCTACTAGACTAATTATAAGTAAAGCCTAAGTGTCGACACCACCGTGGATGTGTCGACACCTACTTTTCATGTGTCGACACAAATTCTCTTAAGTGTCGACACTGACTGTCTATTTGTGTCGACACCATTTCTCTGAAATGTCGACACCACTTTTCTGTGTCGACACAGACAACTCTGTGTGTCGACACCATTTTACTTAGCCAATTTTTTTTGTAAACTATTCTAAGTTTATCATACCTAATTCAATTTTAAATTTATTGAATTTGGTTTCATCTAAAGGCTTAGTATACATATCGGCAAGCTGATTATCTGTATTAATATACTCTAGTGAAATATCTCCTTTTTCCACATGTTCTCTAAGAAAATGGTATTTTATTTCTATGTGCTTAGTCCTACTATGGGAGACATGATTATTTGCAATAGAAATAACACTAGTAGAATCACAAAATAGAGGTGTTCTACTTACTTGAATACCATAATCTTCCAGCTAGTGTTGTATCCATAGAAGTTGAGCACAGCAACTTCCTGCAACAACATACTTTGATTCTGCTGTGCAGATAGCCACACTTGTTTGCTTCTTGCTACTCCATGATATCATCCTTCCACCTAGGAATTGACAGGTACCTGTTGTACTTTTCCTATCTTCCTTGCAGCCTGCATAATCTTCATCTGAATAACCTGTCAGTTCAAAATCTCTATTCCTAGGGTACCAAAGGCCTAGATAAGGTGTGCCCTTTAGATATCTCAAAATTCTTTTGACTGCTGTCAAATGAGATTCTTTAGGGCAAGCTTGGTACCTAGCACAGACACATGTAGCATACATGATATCTGGTCTACTTGCAGTCAAATAAAGTAGGGAGCCCACTATCCCTCTATACAAGGTTTCATCTACAGGTTTCCCTGCATCATCTTTGCATAAAGACATTGTTGACCGCATAGGAGTTTTCATGGTAGTGGATGATTCCATACCATACTTCCTTATCAATTCTAGGGTGAACTTAGACTGGCATATGGATAAACCATCCTCAGTCTGTCTAACTTGGAGACCCAAGAAAAACTTAAGTTCCCCCATACTGCTCATTTCAAATTGTCCTTGCATTAGTTTTGCAAACTTTCTGCAAAGACTACTTTATGTAGACCCAAATATGATGTCATCTACATATATTTGGACTAAGATGATCTTGCCTCTGGATTCCCTAAGGAATAGAGTCTTGTCTATTTTCCCCCTTGTGAATTTATTCTCAATGAGGAAATTAGACAGGGTTTCATACCAAGCCCGAGGGGCTTTTTTTAACCCATACAAAGCCTTCCTAAGTCTATAAACATAATTAGGTTTAGTAGAATCAACAAAACCTGATGGATGTTTCACATAGACTTCTTCCTTCAGATTTCCATTCAGAAAAGCTGACTTAACATCCATTTAGTATACTTTAAACCCTTGATAGGTTGCATAGGCAAGAAACATCCTTATGACCTCTAGTCTGGCTACTGGAACAAAGGTTTGATCAAAGTCAATATCTTCTTCCTGCTTATATCCCTTAGCAACCAATCTAGCTTTGTTCTTCGCAATAACTCCATGTTCATCCATCTTATTCCTAAAGATCCACTTAGTTCCTATAATGTTGTGGTCCTTGGGTTTAGGAACTAGCTCCCAGACATTGTATCTTTTGAACTGGTTCAGCTCCTCTTGCATAGCCTCAATCCAATGAGGGTTTAGGATTGCTTCTTTAAATTTCTTTGGCTCTACTTGGGATAGAAAGCTGGAGTAGAGAACTGAACTTAGATTCCTGCTCCTTGTTTGTACCCCTTGTCTGAGATCACCAATAATTTGATTGGCTGGATGATCTTTTAGATGTCTATTTGCTGGAGGCAGCCTATCTTCAGGTTGTACACCTTCATTCTCTTCAACTTGCTACACCCCTTGGTCTTCTTCTGCATCAGGTGTATCTAGTACTCCCCCTGGACAACAACCACTATTATCCACTTGCTGACTTGCAGTAGAACCTTCTTCAATAGTAAGCATGTCCATCTTCTCAGTCACACCTGTGGATCTGCAAATACTTCTAGACAATTCATTGTTAATGAGGCTAGCTTCATCAAACACTACATGTACTGACTCTTCTACAACTTGAGTAGTCAAGTTGTAGACCCTATAAGCCTTACTGTTGTTGCTGTACCCAACAAAGATCCCCTCCTGGGATTTGGCAGCAAACTTAGTCAAATAAGACTTACCATTGTTAAGTATATATCATTTACAACCAAAGATCCTGAAATAGGATAGATTTGGTTTTCTGCCTTTCACAATCTCATAGGGGGTCTTATTGTGGCTCTTGGTGATAGTAGCCCTATTAATCACATGACATGCAGTATTAACTGCCTCAGCCCAGAAATATTCAGGGAGAGATGTGTCACTTAATAGGGTTCTACCAGCCTCTATCAAAGTTCTATTTTTCCTTTCAGCAATACCATTTTGCTGAGGTGTTCTTGGTGAAGAAAATTCCTGAAATATCTCAAACTCTTCATATAGCTTTGTCATACTGTTAGACTGGAATTCAGTACCATGGTCACTTCTTATTTTGACCACTGTACTGTCTAACTCATTCTGAATTTGTTTGACAAAACTATAAAAGATACTAGGAGTTTCAGATTTCTGTCTAAGGAAGAACACCCAGGAAAACCTTGAGTAGTCATCTACAACCACAAATGTGTAGACCTTCCTACCTAGGCTGTGAACTGGCATAAGACCATAGAGATCCATATGCAAGAGGTATAAGTACCTCACAACATCTTTGTTCTCAATGCTATTAAAGGTGGATCTAGAGTGCTTGCCCTTTTGACAAGCTGAGCATATCCCAACCTTTTTACACTTAACCTGAGGACCATTCCTCACTAACTCTTTACTATAGAGTTGACCAATTGTCTTATAGTTAAGATGGGCTAGCCTCTTGTGCCATTTGACACAATGAGAGACTTTCTCATCAGCTACAAGACACACAGGAGAAACATTGTTCTCACACATAATGTCTAGATAATAGACATTTCTCTTCCTATAACCTGTCAGAATGATCATTTGATCATTTGACCTCCTGATATGACAACCATCTTTGACAAATGAGATGTCATATCCTAAATCACTCAGCTGACTTATACTAATGAGGTTGTGTTTCAAACCTTTAACATAAGCCACTTGAGTAATTGTAATAAGGTTGCTAGAAATGTTACCAAAGCCTTTGATGATTCCTTTTTCAGAACCACCAAAGGTGACTTTAAGACCATCCTTGATTGGTGTATAGTCCTTCAGCAATCCCCTAGTTCCAGTCATGTGCCTGGAACATCCACTATCCAAGTACCATATTGGGGCATGACCACTTGGACTCACCTGCAAAACAGATTACTTTACCTTAGAACCCAAATAATTCTTGGGTCCTTGGTGCAAGTTAGTCTTACTCTTAACAAAACTACCTGTAGCATTTCTAGCAGGCAGTTTGCTACTCACCTTGGCATTTGAATTATGCCAACAATCTATGGCAAAGTGGCCTATCTTGCCACAACACCAGCACTCAAATCTGTTGTACCTTTATTTAGGTACAACCCTGGCTGTTTTGTCTACAACAGGTTTCTTGTTGAGTACTGGGGCTTTGCCCTTAGACTTGGACTGTACAGTCCTGGCAGGTTTAGTAAACTCCAATCCAGTTTTACCCTTTTGAGAAATGAACTCATCTATCAAAGGTAGAACAGACTTTGGTTTAGAAAACCTTGCTACTATATCTCTCTCTTTCTGAAGACTAATCTCCAGATTTATGATTTGATCATTTTTAAATGTTATAGTCCCCATCTGAATAACAGTAATGTGCTTCAGTCTGGCTATTTCATTTAGTTTCTGATCAAGCAACTTGTCAAAATTTGTTGCAGCAACTTTAAGACTGGCAATCTCCTTAGCCTGAGTTTTGGCCAAGAGTTTGCTTTTCTTCAAAGCCTGCAACACTACTCTATATTCATCAATCAACTGATGAATGTCTCCTTCAGATTCAGATCCACTAACATCACTTGATGCTGATGTATCTGAATCTGACTCAGTACTAGAAATTGAACTAACAGAATAATTTTGTACCTCACTTGGTCCAGACTAATCCTAGATTTTGTCTCCTTCTGATAAGGCCATCAGTCCCTGGCACTGATTGTCCTCTTTCTCATATATTAAGTTCATTAATTGTATGAACTCATCTTCCTCTTCTTCAACAAACAGTCCAATATAAGCTTCAGCTTCTGAATCTGATTCTGAAGATGACATATCAGACAGACTTTTGTCCTTCTTAGCAACAAAGGACCTTTCCTTTTTGCCCTTGATTTGAGTCTTCTTCTTATCAGTTGACTCTTTCCTCTTCTCTGGACAGTCAACAACAACATGTCCCTGTCTGTTACAACAATAGCAAACTATCTTTGAGGATGTAGTTTTACTTTGCCTGGACTTTCTTTTTTCATTCTTTGATGACTTCTGTGAAGTGGATGGCTTAGACCTCCACTGTTTCTTCTTAAGAAACTTCTGAAAATGTCTAGTGAAAGCTGCAAAATCTTCATCACTCTCACTGCTTTCAGAATTCTTGCTTTCTGACTCATCTGTCTCAGTCTCAGCAACTTTTGGAGGTGGAGATGGAGACTTACTTTTATATTTCCTAGTGGCTTCTGTCTTGAAAGCCACTGCTCTTTATTTGTGCTCAATTTTGGTAGTCTTTTCTTCCTCCTTTCTTACCATTAACTGCATCTCATATGATAACAGTTTTCCAAACAATGTTGGAGGAGGAATATCTGCTAATTTGGCAATTTCCCTTATGGCACAAATCTTGGTATCACAGTCCTTAGTCAGGGATCTCAAGAACTTATCATTCAATTCATAGTTTCTGAATTCTCTTCCATAAGACATCAACTCATTGACAATACTATAGAATTTCTTGTAGCACTCAGTTATGCTATCAGACCTGCCTTGTCCGAAGCTTTCATACTCTTGATTCAATAAAGACTTCCTATCTTGTCTTACCTCTTCTGAACCCTCCATATAGACTATCAGTGTATCCCACATTTCCTTTGATGTTTTACAATGAATCAGATTCTAAAATGTGGCATCATCAATTGCACATACTATTATATTCTGGGCCCTCTTGTCCATAGTGGCCAGAATAATCTCATCCTTGGTCATTTCAGAATAGTCTTTTGGAGTTCTCTGATTTGCATCTAACACAGATACTTTCATTGGCACATATGACCCTTCTTTAACAGTAATATAAATTCTGGGGTCAGAGGCTTCCATAAACAGTCTAACCCTTTCTTTCCAAATGCCAAAGATCTCCTTCCTGCAGATTGGCAATTTCATGGATCCAAGCTCTTTGTGATTCTCTGTTGAACCCATTTTCTTGATTCTTGATTATGCTGATTCTGCCTACAGGAACTTTACTCAGACTGTTATGTCCTTTTTGAGTAACCTCCCTCTGATACCACTTGAAAGAACTCGTGCCTAAACACCTAGAGGGGGGGGGGTGAATAGGGGCACTTAATCTTTTTAAACTTTACAGGCAGACACACAGAATTATATGTAATTCTTCACAGTAATACAACACAGCAATCACAGAATAAAGCACACACAGAGAACACACAGATTTTATAGTGGTTCCCCAAGGTCTGGGTACATCCACTTTCCCCCTTCGCCTATCTAGTAGTGTACTAGATTCGGCCCAACTTCTCTACTATTCCTCAGATCCTCAGATCTTACACTCAGAACCCCAAATAGGTTCCTATAGCACAGAGTGATCCCACTCTTACAACTCAGGCTCAAAAGCCCTACACTCAGTCTTCACCAAGACCTACACTCAGCCTTCAACAAGGCCTACACTCAGCCCTCAACAAGGCCTACACTTAGAGAAATGAATCCCCTACACTCAGGAACACATACCCTACCACTCAGCCTTTATAATTTCAGGCTTACAACTCAAATCCCTTAGGATCCTACAAGAAATTAAAATTACAAAGTATATACTCACAACTCAGAATGAGAGAGAAGAGTTGACAGGTTTCTTGATGAGTTCTTGGAAGAACTTTGCTGAGATCAACCTCCCTTGACTTTCTTCAAAGCTTCTTGAATTAGAACACAGTAGGGTTGGAACTCTATGTAGATGATCTTCAATCACTGCTGACTTAAGAATCAGATCTCAATCTGAAACTTTCTTCACAGTCTGGTTCAACAGCTGTCTTCTTAGAAGGAGCTCTCTCTCTCTCTCCAACTTCTTAGATCTTCTGATCACTTCAACTGATTGATGCAAATCTTCTACAGATGTATTACTTTTTCTGTTGAAGCAATAAGCCTTTTTATAAGCCTTCTTCATGGTGACCGGCTGATCCGGTTTATCACGATCTTCTGACAGTTCTGACAGTATTAGTAGACCGGCTGGAATGGTAGCTGTCAAGTCATCCAGTCACTTCTTGAATTTTTTGTAACTGTTTGAAAGTGTCGAGACAGTCAGTCTTTAAGTGTCGACACAAATAGACCAAGTGTCGACACAAGTAGACTAAGTGTCGACACTAGCCTTCATGGTGTCGACACAACTCCTTGTGTTGTAGAAACTACTTCTCGACACTGCTTCTTCAGAATGTGTCGACACTGATATTGTGTGTCGACACAACTCCTTGTTCTTTAGTACTTAGTTGGATTCTGCTAAGTGTCGACACAACTCCTTTGTGTCGACACATCTTCTTGTGTTGAACTTGTTAAGTGTCGACACATCTTCTTTGTGTCGACACATGCCTTCTGTGTTGAACCTTTTGCTGAGTGTCAACACATTCTTCATTATGTCGATACTTGTACTTAAACTCTGTTGAAGTTTGCTGAGTGTCGACACAGCCTCCCAGTGTCGACACTTTTTTTTGAACTTGGTTGATGTTTTGATGAGTGTCGACACAGCCTCCTGGTGTCGACACTTGTACTTGAACTTTGTTGATGTCTTGCTGAGTGTCGACACAGCCTCCGAGTGTCGACACTTTTGATGTCGACAAAGTTCCTCTGGGTGTCGACACTGCTTCTAAGTGTCGACACTGATTCTTTAGACTCTTCTTCATTGTGTGTCGACACTGCCTATATGTGTCGACACTTTCCTTCTGGTGTCGACTCTGCATTCCTGGTGTCGACAAAATCACTCCAAGTGTCGACACAGCTTCTCTGGGTGTCGACACAAGTCTTCTTAAGTGTCGACACTTTTCTTCTAAGTGTCGACACATGGACTTAGAAACTTTTAAGCTTTCCCTGCAATTGCTTATCCTACACAAGGTAACTCAAAATATATCAAATACACCTTGATGTATATCATTGAGTAGGGTGAGGCTTCTTCAAATCAGGTACATATTTTCCAATGTACCCAACAGGAATGGACTTGATCGGCCCTTTCCCTCAGGCCAACGGACAAAGGAAGTTCGTCCTTGTCATGATCGATTACTTCTCCAAATGGATCGAGGCGAAAGCCTTGGCCAAGACCACTTCTCAGATTGTCAAGAGTTTCATCTGGGGAGAGATTGCATGTATGTTTGAGATTCCTCTTGCCATCGTCACTGACAATGGTCCACAGTTCGCCAGCTTGAAGTTAGATGTAACACCCCAAATCCCAAATTTGGGATCAGATTGGATGACACGGCCTGGGACACAGACGTGTCCCAGGGCGTGTCCTGCTCGGGTTGAGCAGCTTGTCGAGTGCTCGATGAAATGTGCTCGACGAAGTTTTCAGGAGGGAACACGCCCTGCGACACGGGCATGTCAGAGGGCTTGTCCTCCTCTGGTCGACGAATATCACTCGAGTAGATGCTCTCGACGAATCCTCGAGAGAGAGAGGGTACACGGCCTGTGACACGGGCATGTCACATGGCCGTGTCCCACTCTGTATGAACTCGAGTGGGTCTCGAGTAGGTTGTGATTGTCTCGAATGCGGGTGTGACACGGGCGTGTCAGCAATGTGACACGGGCGTGTCAGCAATGTGACACGGGCGTGTCTTGACCAACTACTCGAGTAGTTATCTCGAGTAGATTTCAAATGTCTCGAGTAAGGCGCTTGAGAGCTGGACACGGGCGTGTCAGCCATGTGACACGAGCGTGTCCGTCCAATTACTCGAGCGGTTCTCTCGAGTAGGTCTCGAGTGAGTCTCGAGACCTAGACACGGGCATGTCTGCGGGTACACGGCTTGTGACACGGGCGTGTTACATGGACATGTCTCGTTTTGAATAAGTCGGTCGTGTGCAGCTTAAGGTACACGCCCTGTGACACGGGCGTGTCACAGGGCGTGTCCGACCCGAAAAATCAATTTTAGAGATTTTTGTGGCCGTTCATCTCCTTCCTCAGGGATCTGATGGCCCATGTGTCTCCTTGCTGCTTTAAGGCCGAGAGTGAGAAAAGAAATCTCATTTCTTCTTTTGGCTATTCTCTATCTAAAAAAACTTAAGAGAAAGGAGAGCAAGGATCAGTAGAAGGAGGAGGAGGAAGAGAAGGGATTTGTCCGTTGGTGGAGCTTGAGAGTTCCGATCTGAGATCCGAGGCCATATTTGTGGAGGCAAAACTGCTGCGGTGCTTTCCAACTGGCTAAAAGTCCATGACTCCGAAGCAATCTTTAAGGGTAATGATCTTCCTTCTTAGCCATGTGAAGGCTTTCTTTTTGGCATGTGCATGAGATTTCCCCCACCAGAGGGTGGATTGTGAAGGGATTTCCTTGAGTTGATTCTTGGAATCCCCAATAATTTGGCATATAAATCCGGAAATGGAGTACGGAATAGACATGCTGTGTGAAGCCCATATGGACATGTTGGTCTGGATTGGTGATGTTGCATATATACACCGGAGAAGAATCCACAATGAAACGTGTAGTTTATGGAGTCGAGGGGTTGGACCTGTGAAGGGCAGTAACAAGAAGTACTGGAGTGGTAGTCCAGGAAAGTACCCTTGTGATGCTTGTGATGCTCGATGGGTTGGACTTGTGAAGGACAGTAGCAGGAAGTACTGGTGCGAAAGTCCAAGAAAAGACCCTCTGATGCTTGTAATGCTTATGATGCTTGATGGGTTGTGCTTGTGAAGGGTAGTAGCAGGAAGTATTGACATGGCAGTCCAGGAAATACCCTCAAGTGTATGTCATGAATGTACGGTTAAGGCTAGGGATGGAAAGTGAGTTCTGTAGCTAACGCTGGTCGTGGCTGCTAGCAAACCTGATTGTGAAGCCAGTCCGTGGTGGACATTGTGGCTATTGTGAGCTTGATGAGCTCTTGGGAAAAGGCCTCGTGCCAAATAGGAAAGGTGAAACTGACCCGCACCTTTTATTTAGCCATGAGTACGTTAGTATTTAGTGATGGCAAAACGACTTGAGCAACGGGGGTGGTTGATCTGACCTGCGTTATGTCCGTCCGACTTGAAGACCTGAAAGTGCGGTCTGTTGGAGCGCATAGCGAGAGTCTTAGGCCTGCGTGCCACTAAGACTAAAGTCTCCGGCTGCACGCCATGGAGCAAATGCTCAACTTTTATGATTGGGTTTTGGACCTGATACGGTGGTGGGACCCTGGTTCGCTGGTACACTAAGAATGTGCCTTGAGTGCACGGATCGTCGGGCCGCGTGGCTGACGGTTGTGATGGGATGTTTGTGCGTGAGTGCACAATATGTGATGTATATATATCTGCATATAAATTGCTATGCCTGCAGGGAAGGAATACTACTGCCCCGAGAAAAGGGTTGGGTCGTTATAAATTGGTCAGTTGAATGTTGATCGTTGCCTTGTTGCCACTGTTGGGTGGGCTGTCCTTGTGCAGGTGCTGGAGAGCAGAGCGGAACATTTAAAGGCTGAAGTCCCTGCTGCTGCTACTGTTGCTAGCCCTTGAAGGCTAAGCTGAAAAATGCTATGTTTTGTTCATGTGTGGTCGGCCTGCGTGCCGATGTTTGAAAGCCAATTTTGTAAAATAATATCTGTAAGGCCATAAGGACAAACGAGCTTGTATTTGGTGGACATTCTTATATATAGATGCTTATTTTTAGTATTGGACATTCATGGTTGGAATTCTGAATTTTTTTGTTAACAGCTTCCGCTAGAGTGTTATGAGTTAGGATGCACAACTCTAATATCAACCCGTGACTTCCCCGCCTATTTTGTGGCATATGATGTGGGGACCCGGCCAGATCTTCTATTATATGCTATATGAACAGATGGAGTCATTATGTTAAATTTTCTCAACGTGGTCAGCAAGATAGCCCAAACACCAAATTAATATCTTCGGAACTACCCAGTTCGCACGCTGAACCTGCGGAAAACCCAAGGACTAGAGGTTGCACCCAACAAAACAATGGAAGCACAAGGTCTTATTATGCATTCACTTCTTTACAATCCGAGGCATACATAGCGAGACATGATTTTGCTAGTATTACAGCTGTAAACAGAAAGAACCACAAAAAACAACCCGGGCGGACAACACTCCAGTCCGCCGAGACCGCGAGGTCGCCGAGACCGCTGAGCTCGCCCAAGCTATGCTGCAATCCGCCGAATACCACGGAGTCCGCCGAAGCCGCGAGGCCGCGCGGACAGACCATTATTCGCCTCCTGCTGAACCTGAACTGAGGAACTCCCCTACCCGCCTGAAGCTGGCGGACAGGTTATTGAAGCTTGCAAAGATGAAACAGAACTGACAAGCCGCAGAGCGACCTCCTGCTGAGTCTGCAGAGACCGCACACTTCCAAGCACTGACCGAAGTCACAGCCAAACTCTTGGCTCCTTGAAGTTATCCGCGCGACCTGCACACAGCAAACCGTCAGCCTGAAACAATCCGCGCGGACTGGCAAACACAGACCGCAGCACTTCGCACACCCCAACTTACTGTTCACTCAAGTTACTTAGGTTACTGTAGATGTGCCAGGGGGGTCCTATTTATAGGCAAGGTGAGGAGTGTGGTCACCGCCCAAGAGATAGCGACACCACCCTCAGTCCGCGCGAATACAACCACCGTCCGCTGAGTCCGCATGGACTTAGCCGGATACCAAGGAAACCGCCAGGAGCACGGCAACCGTTGACGAACCCTCTCCAGTCCGCCCAAGCTAAGCGGACAAGGCACCAGCCCGCAAAGCTCCAACTGCTTCAGGACAGCAAACCCCCTTCAATGGCTGTCCGCACCAACCCGAGGCAGTCCGCAAGACTCACACCTCAATCCGCCACAAGTCCACGACCAAAGGCAAACAGCAACAGTCCGCCCGGTCACAGCGGACTTGGTGGATACGGCGGACACCAAGAACTTGGCACAATGTGTGACCAAGTCCAAAACCATCAAGGGCCAGTGCGAGCATAGCGGACACAAAGTCCCGTCCGCCAAACACCCTAGCACAGACCGCAACCAGTCCGCGAGCTCCTCGCACTTGTCCAACACAACAGCTACCTCCCGGACTCCAAACACCAGTCCGCCAACCGGTCTCCACAGCAAGACCTGCTGTAACACCTGAGCTCGACAAGGCCTCAGCCAAGCTCAAGGCCCAGTCCGCAACAGCCCAAACCGCGGACACACCAGTCCGCAAGGCTTCCCGCGAACTCGAACCAACCCGCCAACAGCGCAAGCTTGCACCCGCGACCACTGAGCAAAGCATCAGTCCGCAAGCCTCTCTATCCGCAGATACCAGGCCGCACCAAACCGCGGACTCCATGCAACAACCCGCTCAGAACACAGCCGGCTTCCACCAGACTTTTCACCAGGCCGCAAACCTCAGTCCGCCCAGTCCGCCCAGTCCGCCAAAGCTGTCCGCCACAGGCCGCGCGGCCTGTCCCGTCACCCACTTCCACTTCACAAATTTCAACACTCCCCCTTGAAGTGAGAAGTGGTGACCAAGCCCAGCAAGCTGCGCAAGCGTTCAAAGGGACCCTTCGACAGCGGCTTCGTGAAGATGTCAGCAAGATTATCTTCACTCCGAACATGCCCGACTAGCAGAGATCCTTCCAACACCTTCTCCCTGATGAAGTTGTGATCAATCTCTATATGCTTGGTCCTGGCGTGACACACTGGATTGTTTACCAGTTTGAGAGCACTCTCATTGTCACCCCGGAGTAAAGTAGGCCCTTGCACTTCTTCATGAACATCCTCTATGAGTCTCCTCAACCAAACGGCTTCCCGAGCAGCCAAGGCCGAAGCCTTATACTCCGCCTCCGTGGTTGAAACCGACACCGAGTCCTGCTTCTTGCTACACCACGAGATGCTAGCTGAACCGCAAGTGAACACATAACCTGAAGTAGACCTTCGATCATCCGAATCACCGCCATAGTCAGCATCCGTGTACCCGAGCAACGCAAACTCCGCATCCCTTCCATAGAGGAGTCCCATCTCAGAAGTCACCTTGACATACTTCAGAATCCCCTTTGCCGCCAACAGATGAGATTTCCTTGGTTCAGCCATATACCGACTTACTCGGCCAACAGCATAAGCTATATCCGGCCTTGTAATCGTCAGGTAAATCAAGCTCCCAATAAGAGCCCTGAACGCCAAGGGATCATGAAGAACCCTTCCCTCATCTCGTCGAAGCTTTAGCCCAGGTTCCAGTGGAGTAGAGCACTTCTTCCCTTCGCCCATGCCAAACCGCTTCACAATACGATCAGCATACCCTTTCTGGCTAATGAGAATCCCGCACTCCTTCCTCTCCACTTCAAGACCAAGAAAGTGATGCAACTCTCCTAGGTCTTTCATCTCGAAGCGTATAGCAAGCTCAGCCCTGAGCCTTGCTACTTCCTCCTCCGAATTCCCTGTGATGATCATGTCATCCACATACAGTAGGACCAAGACTCTTAGCTCTCCCTTCTTCTTGACGAACAAGCTAGAATCCGAGTTAGAAGCAAAGTATCCACAGAATTGCAGGTACTCTGCAATCTTCCCATACCACGCTCGAGGAGCTTGCTTCAAACCATAGAGAGCCTTCCTGAGTTTGCAGACATAGTCCGGATGCTTCTCAGAGACAAAACCAAGCGGCTGATCCATGAAGATGTCCTTGTCAATCTCTCCGTAAAGAAAGGCATTCTTCACATCGAGTTGCCACAACCTCCATCCCTTGCTAGCAGCCAAGGCGATCACCACTCTTACAGAAGTCATCTTCGCAACTGGACTGAATGTCTCCTCATAGTCTTCTCCATACTGCTGTGAGAATCCTCTAGCGACCAGGCGAGCCTTGAACCGATCAATGCTCCCATCAGCCTTCTTCTTCAACTTATACACCCACTTGCAAGTAACCGGAGTAATGCCATCAACCTTGGGCACAAGATCCCAGGTTTCATTCTTCTTCAGAGCATCAATCTCTTCCTTCATGGCATCATCCCACTCCTTCACTCCAGTGGCCTCGTTGAAGTTTGCAGGCTCTCGCTCATCCAGAGGACCTGCAAAGAAGCAGGAGACAAAGCTCACTGCATTCCCATCACAGTACCGAGCCAGTGGCTTAACCACCCTCTTCGATCTCCGAAGACACGGCTTCTTGCTCACGGCTTCCATTGCTTCTTCAGGCTCCACTCCTACCTGGGGCAAGCATTGAGCAGTGCTCCCCCTGCTTCCTGAGCCAGAAGGCTCAGCCTCGGAGTTCGAAGCAACAGGAGCTGCTGGAGAAACAACAAGCTCCTCTTCCAAGCCTTCAGCAGCCTCCACCGGTGCTTCCTCAACCTTGCTACTTCCGGTTAGCTCCACCGAGCCACCTCCATATGACGTCAGCTCGTCAAAGACAACGTCTCTTGACACCACGAACTTCTTCGTCACAGGGTCCATGCACTTCCATCCCTTCTTCCGCTCATCATAGCCAACAAAGACAAGTTTCCTTGCCTTCGCATCCAGCTTTGTCCGTGAAGCATCCGGGACATGCACATAGCAAGTTGAACCGAACACCCGAAGGTGTCCAACACTCGGCTTCTCCTTCAGCAACAGCTCAATAGGAGTCTTCATGTTGATAGGGCTGAGTGGCATCCGGTTGATAACATAAGCAGCACAAGACATTCCCTCCGCCCAAAAGGACCTCGGGATATCTTTCGCATGCAGCCAGCATTTGCAGGTTTCCGTCAAATGACGGATCTTCCGCTCCGCTACCCCATTTTGTTGTGGAGTGTGAGCACAAGTAAGCTCTCATTGGATCCCGTGCTTCCTGTAGAAGTTAGAAAACTCGAAAGAGACAAACTCCCCCCCCCCCCCGTTATCAGTTCTAAACTTCTTAACCTGCAAGCCAAGCCGGCCTTCTACCAACTCCTTGAACTCCACGAACAAATGGAAGGCTTCCGACTTCTCCTTTAAGAAGTACACCCAAGTATACCTTGAGTAGTCATCAACCAAAACAAGCATGTATTTGCTTCCACCAAGGCTGGCAGTAACAGTTGGTCCCATCAGGTCGCCATGAATACACTCCAATAGTTTCTTGCTCCTTGTTTGAGATTTATCAAACGGAAGGCGATGTGCCTTACCGTATTGACAGCCCGCACAAACATGCTCATCACCAAAGGAGGACAACTTCGGCAACCCCCTCACCAGACTTCTACTCGCCATTACCTTTAGCTTGTCCATGCCAACATGTCCCAGCCTCTCATGCCAGATAGCCGCACTATCATTGGCCCTCATCCTATCAACATAGGCACTGGTGGAAAGAACAAACAAGTTCTTCACCCTCCTCCCAACATGAGCAACATCAGCCTTCACCGCTGATACGTTGCGAAGGAACCTCACGTCTGTTGGCCCAAACAGAACGTGATACCCAGCGTCCACCGCGTTGGTCACCGAGAAGAGGTTCTTCTTCATGCCCGGCACGTGATACACACTCCTTAACGTGAGTGGCCCCTGATCACTACCCAAAGACACGACCCCCTCCTTCTCTACTGCATAAACAGTATTATCAGCAGTGATAATAGCTTCATTACCTGAGTAAGCCTGCATGGAGGTGAACTTCGACTTGTCTCCGGTGAGGTGATGACCACACCCGGAGTCGATGATCCACTCGCTGTTGAAGTCCTCAGCAGATAAGGCCCGGACACAAGTGCCCGTCATGAAAGCTCCTCCCCATTCTGCTTCTTCACTTCGCGAGCAAGCTTCCTCCTTTCCCGCAGCATGCCCAGGCTGCAGTTTGACCTTGCAGTCCTGCTTGAAGTGCCCTCGCTGATGACACCGGTAGCACTTCAGATTCTTCTTCCAGTCCTTAGGAGCATTGCTCCTCTCCGGCGGATACGAAGTTGAAGTCTCCTTTTCACCAGCGGCCTGCACCTTCTTCTTCTTCTTCCCTTCCCATCCCTTCTTCTTGCCTGAGAAGAGAGCCTCGCTGCCTTCCTGATTCAGATTCACTCCAGCCATCTGCCTTGCTAAGCTCTCCTGCGAGGCAAGCAGATTCTCCAGCTCCAGCAGAGACGGCTGAGTAGCCCACCCTTGAACAGATGTGACAAAGGCCACATACTCCTTCCGCAAGCCGCGGATAATGTGCCTTTTCATCTTTGCCTCAGAGATAGGCTCATCAGGATCCAGTGCCGACAGCTCAGCACACAAGCTCTTCATCTTTAAGAAGTACTTGGAGATGGAAAGGTCTCCCTGAGTTGCCCTGGCCAACTCATTCTCCAGGAACTGAAGCCGCGCCACATTCTTCCTATTGAACAACTCATCAATGGTTGTGCAAATATCAACAGCCGACTCACATCCAATGATGTGATCAAACAGTTCCGGAGAGACAGCTCTCTTCAGAATGAACTCTGCCTTAGCATTAGTTCTTCTCCAGAGCCTCACCTGGTCAGCAGTACCGAAAGCAGCAGTAACTTCCTGTCTGTCGTCTCCACCGACAACTTCCCACAGCTCCTCGCCTAGAAGATAACTCTTCATGCACGACTTCCACTTCTTGTAGTTAGTCGGCATTAAGAGTTCAATGCCCAGACCTCTTGCTAAGCTTCCTTCCATTGCGATCACCTGTTGGTACCCTTCAGCAGCTCCGAGCAACAACACAGGTTGATCACCACTCAATCACTGAGTAACAACGCTGGTTGACCCCCGCTCACGCAACTGAACCTCCGCAACCTCAGAAACCTGGCTCTGATACCATGTTAAATTTTCTCAACGTGGTCAGCAAGATAGCCCAAACACCAAATTAATATCTTCGGAACTACCCAGTTCGCACGCTGAACCTGCGGAAAACCCAAGGACTAGAGGTTGCACCCAACAAAACAATGGAAGCACAAGGTCTTATTATGCATTCACTTCTTTACAATCCGAGGCATACATAGCGAGACATGATTTCGCTAGTATTACAGCTGTAAACAGAAAGAACCACAAAAAACAACCCGGGCGGACAACACTCCAGTCCGCCGAGACCGCGAGGTCGCCGAGACCGCCGAGACCGCTGAGCTCGCCCAAGCTATGCTGCAATCCGCCGAATACCACGGAGTCCGCCGAAGCCGCGAGGCCGCGCAGACAGACTGTTATTCGCCTCCTGCTGAACCTGAACTGAGGAACTCCCCTACCCGCCTGAAGCTGGCGGACAGGTTATTGAAGCTTGCAAAGATGAAAAAGAACTGACAAGCCGCAGAGCGACCTCCTGCTGAGTCCGCAGAGACCGCACACTTCAAAGCACTGACCGAAGTCACAGCCAAACTCCTGGCTCCTTGAAGTTATCCGCGCGACCTGCACACAGCAAACCGTCAGCCTGAAACAATCAGCGCGGACTGGTAAACACAGACCGCAGCACTTCGCACACCCCAACTTACTGTTCACTCAAGTTACTTAGGTTACTGTAGATGTGCCAGGGGGGTCCTATTTATAGGCAAGGTGAGGAGTGTGGTCACCGCCCAAGAGATAGCGACACCACCCTCAGTCCGCGCGAATACAACCACCGTCCGCTGAGTCCGCATGGACTTAGCCGGATACCAAGGAAACCGCCAGGAGCACGGCAACCGTTGACGAACCCTCTCCAGTCCGCCCAAGCTAAGAGGACAAGGCACCAGCCCGCAAAGCTCCAACTGCTTCAGGACAGCAAACCCCCTTCAATGGCTGTCCGCACCAACCCGAGGCAGTCCGCAAGACTCACACCTCAATCCGCCACAAGTCCACGACCAAAGGCAAACAGCAACCGTCCGCCCGGTCACAGCGGACTTGGCGGATACGGCGGACACCAAGAACTTGGCACAATGTGTGACCAAGTCCAAAACCATCAAGGGCCAGTGCGAGCATGGCGGACACAAAGTCCCGTCCGCCAAACACCCTAGCACAGACCGCAACCAGTCCGCGAGCTCCTCGCACTTGTCCAACACAGCAGCTACCTCCCGGACTCCAAACACCAGTCCGCCAACCGGTCTCCACAGCAAGACCTGCTGTAACACCTGAGCTCGACAAGGCCTCAGCCAAGCTCAAGGCCCAGTCCGCAACAGCCCAAACCGCGGACACACCAGTCCGCAAGGCTTCCCGCGAACTCGAACCAACCCGCCAACAGCGCAAGCTTGCACCCGCGACCACTGAGCAAAGCATCAGTCCGCAAGCCTCTCTATCCGCAGATACCAGGCCGCACCAAACCGCGGACTCCATGCAACAACCCGCTCAGAACACAGCCGGCTTCCACCAGACTTTTCACCAGGCCGCAAACCTCAGTCCGCCCAGTCCGCCCAGTCCGCCAAAGCTGTCCGCCACAGGCCGCGCGGCCTGTCCCGTCACCCACTTCCACTTCACAAATTTCAACACATTACATTAGACGACTTCTGCAAGCAGTTAGGGACAGATCTTATATTCGCCTCTGTGCATCATTCTCATAGCAACAGACAAGTGGAGATCGCCAACAAGTTAATCATCAACCTCCTAAAGAAGAAAGTCACCAACTTGAATGGTAATTGGACAGAGCAGCTCCTCTCAGTCTTTTGGGCTCTGAGAACAACTCCGAACTCGGCTACGGGGGAAACTCCCTTCAAGTTGTCCCACGGGTCTGAGGCACTCATCCCAGTGGAGTTTGAGGTCTGGAGCCCGAGAGTCATAGCAGCTGGAAATGACAGCGAAGAATGGTGCTTGGAGAATGAGGGCGCTCAAAGGATCTCGATGGATTTTGTTGAAGAGCTTCGTGACTTAGCTGTTATTCGCTAGGAGGAGATCAAGCGGCGCATGACAAAGCACTTCGAAAAAAACGTCCGCCTAAAACATTTCCTCGCATGGGATCTGGTCATGAAAAAGGTGGACGCCGCAGGAAGGGGTGCAACGGTTGGCAAACTGCATCCTAATTGGGAATGTCCCTTCATCATCCAAGAAGCCTTGACCACCGGAGGCTATTATCTTCAGGATCAAGTCGGAGAGCAACTGAGAGGTACTTGGAGTGGGGATGACCTGAAAAGGTTCTATCCCTAGCATTAACGTTGTATTTTCCTTGAAAATTCTATTTTCACATGTATATACAGACAATGGCAGCCATATGGTTTCTCTTTATGCTTTTTCATCTCAAGATTTATGAGGCCTTAGGGTTCAGTTCAGTGCTCGATCCGAGAAACCGGCTGTCGACCTGCTTCGCCTAAATAGCCCAGTGTGGATGATGGGATGATGCCTCCAAAAGCATTCTTGTAAGATCGCGCCTCTGCACTGACAGCCGAGATCAGCTCCCCCCTTATATGCCGACCTAGGTACCCCCGAGTGCATCTCTCCTCAGACTGGAGGAACTATCAGGAACAGGTTTGGACTCCAATCTCTCGGATTCAAGGAAGGATTGACCTTGCCAAGTTCTTATTGGGGCAACAACCCTTCGATTATTTTCAAAGGCAGGATAACTGGCCAAGGGGCAGGGGCAGGCCCAAGGGAGGAGGTTAGTCGCAAGTGCGTCCTAAGGGAACCTCAGGAGAACATTACCCCTCGTTCATATACTTGCACTTGTAGTCAAGTGACAGAGCTGAAAATGATCCCTACGGTTGGGTTGGGAAACAAGCCTTCCATTTGTTTCTCCTAGATAGCCCATGACAGACGATGGGACGATGCCTCGGGATGTAAGCATCCTTGTAAGACCGAGCCCCTACATTGACGGCCGAGATCAACTCCCCCCTTGCATACTGGCCTAGTAACCTCCGATTGCATCTCTCCTCCGACTGGAGGAACTATTAGGAACAGGGCTGGACGTTAACCTCCCAACTCGATGGCTGCGGGATCATTATTCTTCATCCTCAAAGATATTGATGCATTTGATTCAATTAGCAATCTCTCAAGCAGCAGGGAAAACTCCAATAATGTTCCAAGTCCTCGAGTGACAGTGTCATCGTAAGTCCAAGTCCCCGCAAGAGCTCCTCTCCTGCATATTGGCCAACGACCTCCTCGTGTGAGACCAAGTTCCTCGTTTTAGTGATGTCATAGTCCGTGAACTCTGTATGAGCTTCTCTCCTGCAGACCGACTACTTGCCTCCCCGAGTCGACTTACACCACTCTAGTTGAGCAAGGCTCTTGAGAGCTGTCGACTCCAACAATGTTCAAAGTCCTCGAGTGGTAGTTTCATCGCAAGTCCAAGTCCCTACACGAGCTCTTCTCCTGCATATCGACTAACGACCTCCTCGAGTGAGACAAAGTTCCTCGTTGGAATGATGTCGTAGTCCGTTAACTCTGTACGAGCTTCTCTCCTATAGACCGACTACTTGCCTCCCCGAGTTGACTTACACCACTCTAGTTGAGCAAGGCTCCTGAGAGCTGTTGACTCCAATAATGTTCAAAGTCCTCGAGTGACAGTGTCATCGTAAGTCCAAGTCCCTGCACGGGTTCCTCTCTTGCATATTTGCCAACGACCTCCTCGAGTGAGACAAAGTTCCTCATTGGAGTGATGTCGTAGTCCGTGAACTATGTACGAGCTTCTCTCCTGTAGACCGACTACTTGCCTCCCCGAGTCGACTTACACCACTCTAGTTGAGCATGGCTCCTGAGAGCTATCGACTCCAACAATGTTCAAAGTCCTCAAGTGGCAGTGTCATCGTAAGTCCAAGTCCCTGCACGAGCTCCTCTCCTGCATATTGGCCAACGACCTCCTCGAGTGAGACAAAGTTCCTTGTTGGAGTGATGTCGTAGTCCGTGAACTTTATACGAGTTCCTCTCCTGCAAACCAACTACTTGCCTCCCCGAGTCGACTGATTCCCACCCCAAGTTGAGCTTGGCTCCTGGTTGGTGTCGACTGATTCCCACCCCCAGTTGTACTTGGCTCATGCTGGGTGTCGACTGATTCCCACCCCCAATTGAGCTTGGCTCCTGCTGGGTGTCGACTGATTCCCACCCCCAGTTGAGCTTGGCTCCTGCTGGGTGTCGACTGATTCCCACCCCCAGGTGAGCTTGGCTCCTCCTGGGTGTCGACTGATTCCCACCCCCAGTTGAGCTTGGCTCCTGCTGGGTGTCCACTGATTCCCACCCCCAGTTGAGCTTGGCTCATGCTGGGTGTCTACTGATTCCCACCCCCAGTTGAGCTTGGCTCCTGCTAGGTGTCAACTGATTCCCACCCCCAGTTGAGCTTGACTCCTGCTGGGTGTCGACTGATTCCCACCCCTAGTTGAGCTTGGCTCCTGCTGGGTGTCGACTGATTGCCACCCCCGGTTGAGCTTGGCTCCTGCTGGGTGTCGACTGATTCCCACCACCAGCCGAGCTCGACTCCTGATAGGTATCGAATCTGGTCTCCAAGCCATTCGGGTTCAGCTCCGGCAAGACAAACTATTATGCAGGTGCGAGTATGTCCTGACGAGTATGCGAGTATGCCTTAGCAAGTGTGCGAGTATACTATGTCGAGTATACACGCGGACACAGACGAGCATTGGGATGCGAATTGCTGGAGCAACTATGGTCGTGCGAGTAATCACTACGCTACTATGACCGATGCGAACGCGCGGGTAGAAGCGTCACAAGCACTCATCCTCCCCGAGCCTATGAGCCTAGCGAGTATCATCAACCAACAAACATGCGAGCAAAGAATAACAAAGTGCGACAACTTAAACTTGTATAGATATGTACGTCAAAATTTAAAAGTTACAAAAATCTGTTAGTGTTACATGCGAGCATGACAAATATCGGCGAGCAACTAGGACTCATCGTAGCCAGTATCAGGCCGATATTCGTCGTCTGCAATATCGGCATCCTCATCTTCCTCGCCGTCCTCCTCGCTCTCCTCCCCACCGCTGCTACTGCCGCTGCCGCTGCTGTTGCTGCTGGAGCCTGATGTCGAAGAAGGGAGGCGATCGGGCGAGGTTGATTCCTCGGCGAGCAGTTTGGGGATGAGCTCATCGATGGTGAGCTTCTTCTCCCCCTCGACGAGCTGGTCGTTGATCCTTAGCCAGGCAAGCATGATGTTCCCCGCCGCTCTCGCTATATTGAGGCGGACCGACGACCTCTCTTTCCAAAGGACACAAGATCTTTTTACCACCCAAAGCGGGTCATCCTCCGACCGCGACACATCGGGGCAGGGAACGGAAGAGCTTGCGTGACCCTCGAGGGCTGTCAGGCGAGTCTCCATCTCGACGGCGCGGACTTGGGCTGCCTCCAGCTCCGCCTGAGAGTTGGCGAGTTTCTCCTCGCAATCGGAGAGCTTCTTCGCGGCCTCGATCTCGGAAGCCTGCGATGAAGAATAGACAGTCGACAAAAGAAATCCAAGTCCAAAACCAGCAATGTCGCGTGCGGGAAGCGACTTACCTCATAGTCTCTCTAGCGGACCGACTGCATGTCGAGATCTATAGCCTTCTTGGTGATGACCTTCAGGGCCGAAGTCGTCTCCAGCAACTTTCTTGCCGATACGTGCCCTAGCTCGACAGCCCGCGCGAGCGAGCATACGGTCTGCTGGGCGAGTGTCTCCGGGCTGATCTCCATCATGGACGCAGCATCAGCCCGCCCGTATAGAGCATGGAGGACAGCAAAGGCCTCCCCCTTGTCCTCCCAATCCGCCGACCAGGAGCGGAGGTTGGTACCTAGCGTCACCAAGTGCTCATCCTCGGACCAGGACACCAGCGGGAGACCATATGCATCCACCACACCTCGCCCACGATTGAAATTTGGGTGGAAGTGGGGGGCTCGAGCATCAGGCGGGGACTCCTGATCGCCAGGCTGAGGCGACGACAATTTGGCCCTCTTACTCGCACGACCCATCGACTTGATCTTCGCCTTCCCTTTGTCGAGTTTCTTCTTCTCACCAACGTCGGGCGGAGGGTTGGACTCCGGGAAGGAGGTGGCGACTTCCTTTGTCGGAGGAAGTGGCTTCTCTGGAAGCTCGCATGCCACTGCAAACGTCGAGCAAACATATCAGTACCGAGCTTTAAGAAAGTGAAGCGAGCATGCAAGCAGAAGTCATTATCACTCAAATCTTACCCTCGTTGGGGTGGATCTCTAAGAGCGTGTTGACGTTAAGCCGACAGAAAATTACGTCAAACCGGCGACCTCAGAAGGACTCGAACAGTTGCTCGCGGACACTTCCAAGATCGGCGGGAGGAAGGCAACATCGGCGAGTTGGTGCGGCCTTCCTAGGATGCCCACGAAGTCGCCATGGACGACGACCAGCTGCTCGCTCCACCGGTGGACTTTATTCGCCGTCCCCACCAAGGTGCAGACATGGCTGCTGAAGTAGATGACCCCCTCGGCGTTCGCGGAAAAGGCGAATATCTTGCGGAAAACTGAGAGGTCGAAGGTGACCCTCTCTTCCCGCAGGTAGCACAGGAACACCATTATGATCGCTACTCCATTGGGGTTGATCTGAGTGGGACGATCCTAAAATATCACAAGATCTCGCGATATTCTGGCCAGAATGGAAGCCGCAGGCCGACGTCGAAGTGGCGGAGCGATAAGATCATCGCACCCTCAGTATGGGTGTTAAGTCGCTCGCTGCGAGAAGGGAGCCTAGCCGAGTAGCCATCCGGCAGAAGCCGCTCCCTGAACGCCTCCAAGTCTTGCTCTGTGGTTATGGATTTCTTGAAGGCCGCATCGGCGAAGTTAGCGGCATGTGCCTGTCGGCGAGCACTGACGTCATCTCCCACCATTTTTTCGAGCTAGCGAGTTGAAAAGGAAACAAGGCAAGGAGAGAAGAGAGGCATAAACATGCGGGCAGAAAAAGATACTCGTAAGCTAGGTTGGAAAATCGCAACAACGTACTTATGTCCTACCTACCCCCTTTATTTATAGGCGAAGGCAGTGGGTATATATCCGTTCTGGCGTGTATTAACCTAAGTCGTAGTTTAGGAGAGTAAGCGGATCCCGACATTAGCCCTATGTTGCACAAAGCAACAGAGAATGTCGCGACGTTATCAGAACCTGCATGCTAAACTCGGCATATCGCAGAATAACATCAAACAAGACAACAAAGGATAAAAATTAAGGGAGAGATGCAAATTCGTTTATTACAATACAATAATTGTTTATTATAAAATAGTCGCCTATGGCGAGTTCAAATAAAGAAAAAGAAAAATCCTAAGTTCTAGATGGACGCTCTGGAAGATGAGGATGTCGCCCGGCCCAGCCCATTTCTCGCGCTCGCCGGTAATGCTCTGTCGCCACCGCCATCGCATCATCCCCAAGGCGCAGCTACCCTCCATCCTCGTCAGTCGCCCCACGGAGCCCATACTCGCCCAGATGCCGGCCAACTCGTCAAGAACGAGATGGAGGCGATGGTTGTTTATCGCCAGTTGGCGATCATTCTCCTTCACCATTTGAAAGCTGGCTTCGTAGCTCTCCAGGGTGGTCCGGAGCTCTACTATCTTTGCCACCCACACCTCCAGAGATGAGATCCGGCGATGTGGTTTGCAAATCGTCAGCTAGTCGAACTTGCTCTCCAACTCCAGATAGGCACGAGCAGCGGCGTAACGATACTCGCTGCCCGACAACCCGATGACGTCGATGAAGGCCGCCCCTGGAGTCGCCGGGCGATTTGTCAAAACATATAAGAAGTCTCCAGATTAGAAATACACGCCTAAGTCATCAAACGAAGCGCCAGTGACGACGTTTACCACGACGAGGAGACCTTGATCGACGAGGAGAAGGGCCGCGACCTAGGGCATCTCGCCGACCAGAAGATGGGTCACCAGCATGTTCGGCCGCTTTACCCTGCCCGCGACCTCCATGACTAGGGTCCCCGACTCTCGGCGGAAAGTAGCTCGGCCGCGGCTTATCCTGCTTCCGGGCCAAAGGCTGCGACGAACTCGTCGGCTGATGCGGGGTCTTCAGCGCAGGAGGCGGGGGAGGTCGCAGCGTCGCAAGGAAGGACTCACTGCCTGGAGAGAGGTCATGTCCAGAGGCAGCGATGACAATAGGGAGCTTCCTGCTGGCGGCACAAAATCCCACACAGGAACGGGTGGGACCTTGCTCGTCGGAAGGTCCTTGCTTGCCGGAGCGACCTTCTTTGCCGGAAGCTCCTTCGGCAGTAGTTCCCTGCTCGCCGGAGGATCCTCCTTCGCCGCGAGAACCGAGGCTTCAGACACCTTCTTGGCGCCAAGATTAATCCGGACCGTGTACGCGGTTCTGAGGGGTTTCTTGGCTGCGAGGGCGAGCAGTGATGCAGAGTTCAGAGGGGCGACATTCAGAGTCGTGTCAGCGACATCTGGTGATGAGTCTGCGAGTAAAGAAAACGTGTCAGAGAGAAGTAAATGGCGACCAACAAACTTAGAAGAATGGCTCGGCAAATGGCGACCTGGCAGGGAGACGACTTCGATCTGCTGTGGTGTTGGTGTATTAGGGACTTCCGGAATGACAAGCGAGCTAAGGAGGCTCGAGTCAGGGGCGGCCACGTTGGGGATGTCGTCTAGCCCAAGATCACTGAGAAGCTTCAAGGTGCTAGCAGAACACGCGAGATTGCTTGTTGAAACCGCGACTTACACGGGTGGTGGGGGCGGGTCGACCATGTTGGAAGCAGGTGCCTTCTTGGACTTCTTGGTCTTCTTCTTTTTATGGGGGGGGGGTAAGTTGGCGGTGACGTATTCTTCCCGCGGCCTCTTGGACTTGGCGATGCCGAGAAAGCCGGTCAGAGCGGCGAGAATGTCTTGAAGGAGTTTCTCGTTGGCGTCTGACGTAATGTGCGAGCTCTGAAGATCCGCCTCAAAAACCAGGCCCCCCTATTTATAGAGATCGGCAGGCAGTCATCAAGTGCGAGCAACCCTGAAACTCGGCATAGCAGCTCGCCGAATAAGTGTTGGATGATTCTTTTCGAGCTCCTACGTCGCTCGAAAAGTGCGGGGATTGTGTACAACCCGTATTTGTCGAGGATGGATCCTATCACATCCAGGTCAGCAAAAGTCAAGGTCAAAAAGTCAAGACAGAAGTCAAAGACAACGCGCAAGACCGCGGAATTCCTGGGCGAGTAGGGCGAGCTCCCCTCGCATACTCGCCAGATAGGCGATTAGGCGAGATACTCGGCCAGCCTATGCGAGTTCCCCTGGAACTCTCCTAGTCGCTAGGGGGTGGGGTATAAATATGACCCCCCTCCTTGGATTTCCCTATAAATAGGACCCCAGGGGTACGAGGTGAGACACGCAAAATCCACGACAGGATACTCGCGAGCTCTCCTTTCAAGATACTAGCCGAGCCTTGGATTCCTCTTCCTTAGAGTTCAGGTCGCGACCTTGCGGCTTAGTCATCATCTAGACTCCCTCATATCTAGTTTGGCCACTTTTGATTGAGAAGAGGCTGCTCCTTTCGAGCATCCGGGTACGTGGTGGGACCTCCCTGCCGCAACATCTGGGGTCCTGTTTGCTTTTGCTCTTCATCCTAGTCATTCTAGTTGTCTGATCTTATCTCTGAGCTGGTAACCTTAGGCGGCATTAGTCTGAATTCTGAGGTTGAGAATTTTCCTGGCTTCAACAGACGCTTCTCTTGTCGCAGCTCCTCTAGAAATCCCTCCCGAGATAATCCCAAGGACATCCCTCACATGAAATGCATTGTTAGAGATTTGCTTGTGCATTAGGTATTTGTTGGTGGATTGGACCCTTGTATTCACAATTTTAAAAACTACATTTAAAAATTAATTGATTTTTTGTTTGCATATTAATATTTGAAGGTGGATTTGCCTCCGGCAATCATCGGCCACCGCTGGTGTCGGGCACTCTGTCCTAACTGCCCAAACCGCTCGGGGCACTTTCATCATTTCGCTAAAATTGTTGACTCAGGTGACACAAACAGAGTGATGTCATTCGACAACATAAATTTTGGCCCCAACACAATTATCAGCATATTCATCCAGAAAACTATATGATATTCAAATTAAGGGCTCCCTAGATAATAATTGTAACATGTCGCTATTCAAATGATAGATGAGTAATATCTCCTCCTCTCCCGATGTAGGTAAGAATTTGTGCACAACCAATAGCATATATATAATTTTTAATGCTAGCTCTATATATTAACAAAAGCAGGTCTTTTGTTATGTTAGAAATATAAATTGGATGATTTAAGCTCCATTTGGCAAGGTGGTGACAATTATGAATATGAGGGTTAAATTGTCATTCGTTAACACCTACTGATGAGTAGAATTTATACGTATATTTATTATAGTATTTTGTATAATTTTAATATAAATTTATAAATATTATTTTCATTTTAATTAATAAATCCTTTGTTTTATATTCTATCCCACTCATTTATATCTTATTTATTTTATCTTATTTATTTTTGCAACAATAATAGCGCTGCCACGTGAGTTCATGCTGCACCCATCCAAATAATTTTATGTCGTCGCCAACTCCGCGAGCTCATGTCGCGCAAGTTCAAATCGCCTCCTTGCCGCCGAGTTGCTGCCCGTCACCTTTGCATGCCGCGGCCAACTCCAATTCCAGAGTTTGTTACCTCCTCATTATTTTCTTCAACCACCATTATTTGCTCTGTAATTTATTTACTAAATAATTTCATGCCACCTCTTCATTATAATTTCATGCCATCTCTTCATTATTTAATATTCATATGACAACATCCCCTCTCATCTTCTTGCCCCCACCTTTCATTAAAACCGTCATTTTTTATTAATCCTGTCATCACCCTTCATTAGCTGCTCCGATCACCACTTTTTAATTAAAGGGCGCTGCTATCCGCACCGTAATTTTGACTATTCGTACTACACTTTCTCCTAATGTTTTCTGTCATTTGAAAATATGTTTTGTACATGCATTTTTAGGAAAAGTGTTCAACACAAAAGTTTTATATCTCGAAGATATCTACAACTTTATTGTTGAACACTTTTCCTAAAAATGTATGTACAAAGTGTATTTCCAAAAGACGCGAAATCTGGACGTATTTCCCAAGTACGCCTTGTACATGCATTTTTAGGAAAAATATTCAACACGAAAATTGTAGATCTCGTCGAGATCTACAACTTTAGTGTTGAACACTTTTCCTAAAAATGCATGTACAAGACGTATTTTCAAAAGATACAAAAAATTAGGAAAAAGTGTGGTGCGAATAGCCAAAACTGCGATGCGGATAGCAGCGCCCTAATTAAATTTCCGCCACTTCATCTCCTATATATTAATCCCACCATTTAATTTATATTAATTATTATCTCCTACTCTTAAAAATGTCACCTCTTCATTAATTAATACAGTCATCACCTCTTCTCACCATCAAATTAATTTATTAATATTTTTATTCCCTACCACCTATTTCACTTCTCAATCGCATGCATTTCATAATGTAACTATTTCATCCACTATTCCTCTCCCCTTGATACATTATTTCTTCTCTTTATTATTGTTCTAACCCTTCACATTTCTCCACATTCATCCTTCTCTTTTGCCTATATTTTAGTGGCTTGTTTCAAGCATTTCTCTCTCTCTCTCTACCCATTTGGGCAGATCTTGTTTTCAATTTTATGTATTTTTCATGTATCTTTTCATGCAGATGTAGTTTAGATTTTTTTTCTAACTTATGCAATGTCTTTCTTCTTTTGTTATGTATTTTTTATGTAATGTCTTGAGCATTACAAATTTTGGAATGAAATCTATATCTCTTTTATATTTCCGATCTACTTCGATTTATTCTTGATTTATCTTGATCTTATACTTCTATGTATGATTTCATATATGTTTTTGTCGGTTAGCCGAGAATTTTGTGTACGAATCAATCACTCACAAATAAATATAATCGATCTGAACCCTCGAGAGAGGATGACGTGATTCTTCCGATTTTGCGGGATTCACCTCGTTAAAGCAAGTATTAGGTTATCGATTAGGACGAGAGTTCGGTTGATATTCTTAATCTCAGTTAGGCGTATTTCTCGAGAGAGGTGCGTTAATATTTTGGAAATCCCCGTGGTCAAGATATAGATTAGAAAATTAGAAAATATCTTTTATATTTCAACTGAAGGCACTGTAAGAATACTCTTTCGGGTGATCCGGTATCTTTACTATATCAGATCTGACAATTTCATCTCTCCTGCGACACCCGACACAGTGACATCGACGCCTATGCTCTGGCAAGTATACTTTTCGGATGATTGTTATTAACACTACAGTTTTGGCTAGTCGCACTACGTTTTCTCATAATTTCTCGCGCCTTTTTAAAATACGTTTTGTGCATGCATTTTTAGGAAAAGTGTTCAGCACGAAAGTTGTAGATCTCGTCGAGATCTACAACTTTCGTGCTGAACATTTTTCCTAAAAATGCATGTACAAGACGTACTTTGGAAATATACCAATATTTTGCGCATTTTCGAAATACGTCTTGTACATGCATTTTTAGGAAAAGTGTTCAACAGGAAAGTTGTAAATCTCGAGATCTACAACTTTTGTGTTGAACACTTTTCCTAAAAATACATGTACAAGACGTATTTTCAAAATGCACGAGAAATTACGAGAAAACGTAATACGATTAGTCAAAAATGTAGTGCTAATAACAATCACCTTTTTTCTTTTGTGTTTTCCACATGAATAATTAGGAGACAATGTTTTTGATCATTACACTGTGGATATGAGAAGTTAAAAATATGTTTGTGGTTGCGGCGACCTAGCCGACGGTGATGACCCGGCCAGTGGCGGCCAGGACCGACTAGTGGCCACGCCGGCGGCGGCCAGGCCGGTAGGGGCCTGGCCAACGGCGACGGCATGGCCGCGGCCGCGACGGCAAGGCCGACGACCGGTCGACCAGGCCGGCGGGCGGCGACGGTTTCCCCTAAACGGGGGGGGTGGGGGGGGTGGGGTTCTTGGTGGATGGAGAGGGAGTGGGCCCTCCCCCATGTTTTCCTCATCATGGAGAGTTCATGGGAGGTGAAGTTTGACTAGTCAACCCCATGATCTCCCACTTGGGGAGGAGATCATGGGGGAATCCCGCTTATAAAAAGTGGTGCAACCCATCAATTGCCCGCAAATTCTTATTATTGGAGAACGAATCGAACAAGAGAATAAGGATTTTCCTGCTGCCATCTTCTTTCCCGTTGTCATGACAACTTTTGGCGAAAAAGCGGAGGCGGTGAAGGGCGGCGCATCGAAGGTACCCGGAGTAAACTTGTCGAAGGAGAGACGGTCGAAGGTGAGGTAGGCAGCTGCGGCCCGGCCGGTGGCAGCCAGACCGGGGGCGGCGGCCTGGCCGCGACGGCAAGGATGACGTCCGGTCGACCATGCTGCATGCCCCTATCCGCGCGCGCTGGTGCGCACCCCAGTCCGCGCGCGGGCGCGCACGCACCAGGCCGCGAGTGCGGACACCAGCGCCCATGTCCGCATGCACCAGGCCGCGCGCGAGGGTGCGCACACACCTGTCCGCGCTCACCAGGTCGTGCGCTCCACGTCGCGCGCGGGGGTGTGCGTGCACCTATCCGCGCGCATCAGGCTGCACGCACACCTGTCCGAGCGCACCAGGCCGCGCGCTCCAGGCCCCCGTGCGCGGATGTGCGCGCAACTGTCCGCGCGCATCAGGGCGCGCGAGCGGGTGCACGTGCACCTACCCGCATGCGGTTGTGCGGGCACCTGTCCGCGCGAACCTGTCCGCGCGTGCGAGCGAGCTCTTCTTTGGTCGCGCACGCTCTTGTGCACGGGTGCGCACTCAGTTCACGTGTGGTGTGGGTTGCATGCGCTTGGATGCGTGACTTCAAGCCTTACTTTATTTTTATCTAGGCAAACCCAACTCTATCTTTTGTATTGTGCAGGTCTCAAAGCGTTCTTCCGGTTCGATGTGCTTGCGTTCTTCTCTGACCGATGACAGTGTTGAAATATGGAGGAAGAAATATGGGCTTCCCGCTAATTTGGAGGTGAGGATTCCACGTTCCGAGGAGCAAGTCCAGAATCCTCCTCGCGGCTGGTTGACGATTTGCGAAGTTTTCCTGAGGTCCCACTTCCGCTTCCCGCCATGTGAGGAGGTGATCGAGATCTTGAAGTTCTGTGGGGTGCCGATTTCTCAGTTTATCCCGGTTGGAATTGCCCAAATTATGGGCTTAGTTGCCTTCTTTCGTGAGCATGGAGGACGGTTTTCTTTGGACCAATTCTGAGATTGGTGCGATGTCCACTCCGAGGGTGGCGAGCGGGTGGAGGTCCGTAGTAACAAAAGTTGGTTGGAGTTTGAGGCTCGCAAAGATCGCCAACATGGGAATACTTTGTTTGGGTATGTTAGGAATTTATGAGGCCTTCCCGAGGCATGAGACACATTGCATGACCACTGTCGCCGCGTGAGAGGGAAGGAACGAGAATTTTCCCAGTTGCTTGGGTTTTCAGAGCCTCGTGAACTAGCCATTTGTCTATTTAATATTTTCGTCTATGTGGAGGAGAAGCGCTTGTTGCGGTGTGACATTTCTTCGGACACCGCTCAGATCGTTGGGTCTTCTCAGGGCGGGAGCCGGAAGAGGAAAGCTATGGAGGCCCCTCTTGGTGGTGACGGTGGCCTCTTCTGATGCTTGTCCTGAGTCAACTCCCGAGGTGAAGATACTTGCGTCCCCAGTTCCTCAGGTGCCTTCGGAGATAGCCGCTGCACGGATGTCCTCTTCCTTGAGGGCGATGAGTGATGCAGTAAACACCTCGATTTGTTGTAAAGATTCCTTTCTTCATTTTTTTCTTTGTTATTTGGTGCTAACTCTGGCCTTTTCCTTGTGTAGATAGAGACCCAAGCCCAGATTACGGTAACCTGGAATGACCATTATGTGAGTTTGAAGGATGAGTACCTTGCTCTTCAGGAGAAGCTCCGGTTGACGTCGAGCTCACTTGCCTCCTTGAAGGAGGGGCATGATCGGGACCTTGCAAGGTCTCGCCGGATCGGGTCGGGGTTGAGATCCGAGCTAGCGTACGCACACGCAGCCCTGGAGGTGGAGAATACCCTGGTGGAGAGGACCACCCAGATGTTGAAGCACTCGAAGGAGGAAACTTTGGGCTTGGAGACCCAGCTACAGGCGGCACGGGAGGGAGCCACCGGCCTTGTGAACCAACTTCGGGCGGCGAAGGCCCAAGTGGAGATAATGTCTTCTGATAGCCAGGTGTCAGAGTTGAAGGCTGCGAGACTTGCAGAGTACCTGGAATCATTGGACTACATGCGAGACCGTTGTATGATTGCAATGGAGGTTCGTGATGAGATTTGGTCCAAGGAGTTGGAGCCTCAGATGGACGATGTTCGTGAGCTAGCACTCTGGCGTGGTGTATCGAAGGCCTTCTGCCTGGTCAGCAAGAGCTTGGGATATGACACATCCGGCCTCAGCTTTGAAGATGTTTCTAAGGACGAGCATTCTGACTCAGATGACGAGTAGCAACTCTTACATCTTCGCAGTTGTGTATTTGCATTTTGTTGTTTAGTTAGTCTTACTGTATTTTGCCTTTTGTTCGGGATTTGTCGTTGTTGCTCTTAGGCGCTGATTGCCCCTTTTATATCATTCCTACTGTTTTGTATGACATTATTTTTTCATGCCCTCTAAGCTGTTTTGCTTGCACGGTTCTGGTCCGCGGCTTTGCTTGCGAAAAGGGGGCAGGCCCTTGCGAGGCTGCACGAGTCAGGCTCACAACTTAGTCTGCACGACTCTAGTCCGCGGCTTTATCACGAAAGGGGAGCAGGCCCTTGCGAGGTTGCACGAGTCAGGCTCGCGACTTAGTTTGCACGACTCAGGTCCACGACTTTGTCACGAAGGGGGAAGGCCCTTGCGAGGTTGCACGAGTCAGGCTCGTGGCTTAGTTTGCACGCCTCAGGTCCGCGACTTTGTCGTGAAGGGGGCAGGCCCTTGCGAGGATGCACGAGTTAGGCTCGCGGCTTAGTTTGCACGGCTTAGGTCCGCAGCTTTGTCGTGAAGGGGGGCAGGCCCTTGCGAGGTTGCACGAGTCAGGCTTGCGGCTTAGTTTGCATGGCTTAGGTCTGCGGCTTTGTCGCGAAGGGGGGCAGGACCTTGCGAGGTTGCACGAGTCAGGCTCGCGGCTTAGTTTACATGACTCAGGTTTGCGACTTTGTCGCGAAGGGGGGCAGGCCATTGCGAGGTTGCACGAGTCAGGCTCGCAACTTAGTTTGCACGGCTCAGGTCCCAGGCTTTGTCGCGAAGGGGGGCAGACCCTTGCGAGGTTGCGCGAGTCAGGCTCGCAGCTTAATTTGCACGGCTCAGGTCCGCGACTTTGTCGCGAAGGGGGGCAGGCCCTTACGAGGTTGCGCGAGTCAGGCTCGCAGCTTAGTTTGCATGGATCAGGTCAGAGACTTTGTCGCGAAGGGGGGCAGGCTCTTGCGAGGTTGCACGAGTCAGTCTCGCGGCCTAGTTTGCACGGCTCTGGTCCGCGGCTTTGTCACGTAGGGGGGCAGACCCTTACGTGGTTGCACGAGTCAGGCTCGCGGCTTACACACATCATAGAGTCTTTTTTTAAAGAATGCGTTATACAATTAGACAAATATAAAGTAAGAAATCATTGATAAAATCGGCACAGGTTTTGCGCATTCCAAGTGCGGGGGAGAGTCTTTCCTTCGACGTTTCGCAGCTTGTATGTCCCTGGCTTCACCATAGCCGTGACGATGAAGGTGTTGAGATTATATTATCCAGCAGGACACGTGTGTGTGGGACCGCGTGTTTGGCTTCCCCATCGCGTTTCAGGTCTAGGTGTTGACCCCGGTGGGCCCCCTTGTGGCGGAATATCCCCGCGGTCCTGTGGTTGGGGTTAATCCCACACCGCCTGCAGACTTCTCTCCTTTGTGTTCAAGTACACCACCACCCTTCATCTCAACACCTGGGTTTTGAGATGAACTAATGGGTTGGCGGGTTCTAACTTGGTATCAGAGCAAGGTTGTCCTGCTACGGGGGTGTGTTGAGATTATATTATCCAGCAGGACACGTGTGTGTGAGACCGCGTGTTTGGCTTCATCATCGCGTTCCAAGTCTGGGTGTTTACCCTAGTGGGCCCCCCCTTGTGGCGGAATATCCCCGCGGTCATGTGGTTGGGGTTAATCCCACACCGCTTGCAGACTTCTCTCCTTTGTGTTCAAGTACCCCACCACCCTTCATCTCAACACCTGGGTTTTGAGATGAACTAATGGGTTGGCGGGTTCTAACTGAATGGTCCTTCCCAGGTTGGAGATAACTTGTCATCATGCGTTCCTTTCCCAGCCGCTTCCAAAGTGTGGATGACCAAGTCTCCCACATTGATCTACTGGGGCTTCATCTTGCGATTGTAATAGCGAGCTGTGCGTTGTTGGTAGGCTGTAGTACGGAGAGTGGCTTCTTCACGGATATCAGAGATCAAATCCAGATTGTCTCGGAGGGCGTCGTCGTTCGTCTGGAGGTTGAAGTTGGAGACTCAGGGGCTTGGAACGCCGATGTTGTCCGGGATGATAGCTTCAGTACCATAGCAGAGATTGTACGGCGTTTCCCCTGTAGGGGTTCTCTTCGTTGTCTGGTATGCCCATAGCACGTTGGGAAGCATGTTGACCCACTACCCCAGCGTCTTCAAGTCACGCCTTTAGTCCTTTCAGAATGGTTCGGTTGGTCACCTCGACCTGCCAATTGGATTGGGGGTGCGACATAGCCGTATGCCGCAACTCGATCTTCAAGTCCTCGCATAGCTTGGTGAAAGACCTTCCTGTAAACTGAGTGTCATTGTCGGTGATGATAACTGCTGGCATGACAAAGTGGCAGACGATGTTCTTCCAAACGAATTGCTTCACGCTCTTCTCAGTAATCTTAGCAAGAGGTTCTGCTTCTACCCACTTGGTGAAGTAGTCAATGACCATGATGATGAATTTCCTCTGTCCGGAGGCTTGAGGTAAAGAGCCGATGAGGTTTATCCCCAACTGTGTGAATGACCAAGCTCCTTGTAGCATGTTAAGGGCAACAAGAGGTTGTCAGGAAATGTTGGCATGCAGATGACAACTTTTGCATTTCTGGACGAAGTCTGTCGCTTCCTTTTTCATGGTTGGCTAGTAAAAGCCTTGGCGTAAGATTTTTCAGGCCAAGGCCTTTCCACCCAAATGTTCTCCGCAGACCCCTCCATGAACTTCGCGGAGGGTATATTCAACGTCAGTTTTTGCCAAACACTTCCGGTAGGGCCCTGCGAAGGACCGTTTATATAGTTCTCCGCCAATCATTGTGAAGGTGGCCGCCCTCATCCTGAGGCGACGAGCCTCCTTTTGATCCTCTGGCAGCTGCTGGTTCTCTAAGTAGTTTACCAACGGGGTGATCCATGACCCCTTTGAATCTTTGATTTCTGCCACTTCCATGGCCCCTGGATACTGGGAAAGACAATTTCTTCAACCCGATGTCTTCTTGACTGATAGCGAGTGTTGGGTACATTGGTCAAATGTACCTGATTTGAAGAAGGCTCACCTAACTCAATGATATGCATCATCATGTATTTGATGTTTGTTTGAGTTACTTGTGCAGGTTAGGTATTCACTAGACTGAAGCTAAAAGTTTCTAAGTCCATGTGTCGACACCCAGAGGGAAAGTGTCGACACTTGAGAAAGCTTGTGTCGACACCCAGACAAGCAGTGTCGACACTTGGAGTCATTGTGTCGACACCTGGGATGAAGAGTCGACACCAGACAGAAAGTGTCGACACTTGGAGCTGTGTCGACACTCAGTAAAGAAGTATGCAGAAAAGCTGTGTTGACACTTAGCAGAAGTGTCGACACCTAGAAGAGCTGTGTCTACACCAGAAAGTGTCGACACTTGGAGCTGTGTCGACACTCAGCAAAAGTCTGCAGAGTCTAAGTAAAAGTGTCGACACTCAACACAATGTGTCGACACTATGCTAAAGAGTCAGTATTTGAAGAAAGTGTCGACACTCAACACAAGTGTCGACACTATGCTGAAGAGTCAGTATTTGAAGAAAGTGTCGACACTCAGCACAATGTGTCGACACACAACCAGGAGAGTCAACACTTGAAGAAAGTGTCGACACTCAGCACAATGTGTCGACACTTAATTGAAGACTCTACACTTGAAGAAAGTGTCGACACAAGGAGCTGTGTCGACACTTAGCAAAGAACAGAAAAGTTACAAAATATTCTAAGTACAAGTGTCGACACTAAAAGAATGTGTCGACACTCAGCTGAAGAAACAAAAGTGAAGACTTGTGTCGACACCAAGAAGCAGTGTCGACACTTGACAGTTTCAACACATGAAGATGTGTCGACACAAAGAACATGTGTCGACACTTAGAAGAATACAGTTAAAGAATGAAGTACAAGTATTTGTGTCGACACTCAATTTCAGTGTCGACACATGCAGAAGAATCTGTGTCGAGACATACAAGGAATTGTGTCGACACCTTGTAGACTTGTGTCGACACTTACACAACATGTGTCGACACTTAGTCTATAAGTGTCGACACTTAAGAACAGAAAGTCTCGACACTATCTGACAGTTAGAGAATTTCAAGAAGTGACTGGTTGACATGACAGCTGCCGATCCAGCCGGTCTACAGCAACTGTCAGAGAAATCAGAAGTTTGTTATGAACCGGACCAGCCGGTTACCATGAAGGAAGCCTATAAATAGGCACCCATTGTTTACAGAAAGCGCAGTGATTAATTGTTGTTGGTTACAAGTAGTTGTGAAGAATACTTAAAGTGGTTGATCAGATTCTTCAAGAAATCAGAAAAGTCATATACAGAGGATCAACACAAGAAGATCTGTCAGTCCAACTGCAGATCTAAGAAGTTGGAGAGAGAGAGCTCCAATCAAGAATTCAGTCTTTGGAACTAAGGCTGAGAAGAAGGATTCAGAAACATCTGGATCTCAAGAAGCAGAGGTCAAGGAACAACTGCAGAAGATTCAGACTAATTCAGTTCTAACTCAAGAAGCTTTGAAGGAAGCTAAGTCAGTTTGGATCTAACTGAGTTCTTCCAAGAACTCTTCAAGAAACTCTCAACTCCTCTCTTATTTTCTGAGTTGTAGAGTTAGCAATTGTATTTCTACTTTAACTTGTAGGATCCATTGGATCTGAGAGAATTGTAAGCCTATATTATAAAGGCTGAGGGTAGGGCTTGATTGCCTGAGTGTAGGAGTTGAAGAACTCTGAGTGTAGGCCTTAATTGGCTGAGTGTAGGCCTGGGTGGCTGAGTGTAGGCCTTGGTGGCTGAGTGTAAGGCTTTGGGCCTGAGGTGTAGGAACCTAGTTGGGTTCTGAGCTAGTGGAGAAGTTTGGCCGAATCTAGTACACTGCTAGATAGGCGAAGGGGGAAAGTGGATGTACCCAAAGATTGGGGAACCACTATAAAATCTTGTGTATTCTGTGCTGTGATTGTGCTGTGTTGTGAATTGCTGTGTTTGCTGTGAGAACTTATTCAGAAATCTGTGTTATAAACTGTTGTGCTGCCAACAAAGTTTTAAAAAGGTTTTGGTCACCTATTCACCCCCCCCCCCTCTAGGTGTTTAGGTACCATATCTTTCAAGTGGTATCAGAGCCAGGTTCCTCAAAACAAGGACTAACAGTCTAAGGAGATCCTGTTTGGCAGAAACAGTCTAAGTCAGAAAACAGATTCAAGAAATTCAAGAACTTCAAGAAACATGGGTTCTTATGAGAATCACAAAGAGTTGGGTTCCATGAAGTTACCCATATGCAGGAAGGAGATTTTTGGAATCTGGAAAGAAAGGGTTAGGCTATTTATGGAGGCCTCAGACCCAAGAATCTACATCACAGTCAAGGAAGGGCCTTATGTGTCAATGAAGATTTCAGTACTGGATGCAAATCAGAGGACTCCAAAGGATTTCTCTGAGATGACCAAGGATGAAATTGTCCTAGCCACTATGGACAAAAGGGCACAAAACATTATAGTAAGTGCCATTGATGATGCCACCTTCCAGAACTTAATTCACTGTAAGACAGCAAAAAAGATGTGGGATACTCTTCATTGTCTATATGGAAGGTTCTGAAGAAGTAAGGCAAGATAGAAAGTCCTTGCTTAATCAAGAGTATGAGAGCTTTAGGCAAGGAAGAGGAGATAGCATCACTGAATGCTACAAAAAGTTCTACAGAATTGTTAATGAACTCATGTCCTATGGAAGAGAGTTCACTAACTATGAATTGAATGATAAGTTCTTAAGGTCCCTAACCAAAGATTGGGACACCAAGATCTGTGCCATCAGAGAAATGGCAAAGTTGAGAGAAATTTCCTCCTCCCACACTGTTTGGCAAGTTGTTGTCTTATGAGATGCAGCTGTCTGTGAGAAAAGAGGAGGAAAAATCAACAAGGACTGAGCACAGAGAAAGGACTGTTGCCTTCAAGTCAGAAGTACCTAGAAAGGGCAGGACTAAGTCATCAACTCCTCCTCCAGAGGTAGTTGAATCAGAATCAGATGAGTCTGTTAGTACAAAGTCTACAAGCAGTGAAAGTGATGAAGACTTTGCTGCATTCACCAGACATTTTCAGAAATTCCTGAAAAAGAAACAGTGGAGGTCCAGACCTTCATTTTCCAAAGGGAAAGAAGTTCAGTATCAGGAGAAGAAGCCTTCAAAGAAGGACAAGAAAAAGACAAAGACTAGCAAGACAACTGGGTCTAAGATAGTATGTTACTGCTGCAATAGACAGGGGCATGTTATTGCAGATTGTCCTGAGAGAAGAAAAGAATCCAGTGACAAAAAGAAGACTCACTTCAAAGGAAAGAAGGAGAAGTCCTTTGTTGCAAAGAATGAGAAGACTCTTTCAGACATTTCTTCTTCAGACACTGAGACAGATGCTGAAGCCTACATAGGGCTATTTGCTGAAGAAGAAGAAGAGTTTATGCAGATCATGGAATCAATCTATGAACAAGAAGAGTGTCAGTGCCAAGGACTGATGGCATTGACTGAAAGTACCAAAATCCTGGAGCAGCCAGGACCTAGTCAGGTACAAAGTCCAACTCAAAGTTCAGATTTCAGTTCTAGTTCAGAGTCAGATTCATCTTCATCAAGTGATGAAAGTGTTTCTGAATCTGAGGGAGATATTCATCAGCTCTTAGATGAATATAAAGTACTGTTGCAAGCCTATAAGAAAAGCAAGTCCCTTGCCAAAAGTCAGGCAAAGGAAATTGCTGATCTAAAGGCAGCTGCAACAGACTTTGAGAAGGAATTTGATCAAAAGCTCAATGAGGTAGCCAGACTGAAACACATTACTGTGATTCAGATGGGAACTATCACTTAAAAAAATGATCAAATTAAGTTACTGGAGATCCATCTCCAGAAGGAAAAAGAGCTAGTTGCTAGGTTTTCAAAACCTAAATCAGTGCTACCCTTGATTGATGAATTTGTTCATCATAAAGGAAAGGCTGGATTGGGTTTTATTAAACCAGCTAGGACTGTTCAGGATCAGTCCAAGTCCAAGGGCAAAGCCCCAACATTCAACAAGCCTGCTGTAGTCAAGACAGCAAAGGTTGTACCTAAGCAAAGGTACAACAAGTTTGAATGCTGGTGCTGTGGCAAGATTGGCCATTTTGCCTTGGACTGTTGGCACAATGCCAGTGTCAAGTTGAGTAGCAAGTTACCTGTTGGAAAGCCAGCTGGTAGCTATGTCAAATTGCAAACTAACAATCACCAAGGACCCAAGTTTACTTTGGGTTCTAAGGTTCATTAATTTGTTTTGCAGGTGAATCCAAGTGGCCATACCCCAACATGGTACTTGGATAGTGGATGTTCCAGACACATGACTGGAACTAGGGGACTACTGAAGGACTACATTCCAATCAAAAATGGTCCTAAAGTGACCTTTGGTGGTTCTGAAAAAGGAATCATCAAAGGGTTTGGTAACATTTCTTCAAACCTTGTTACCATTACTCAAGTGGCTTATGTTAAAGGGTTGAAACACAACCTCATTAGTATAAGTCAGTTAAGTGATGTAGGGTATGACATCTCATTTGTTAAAAATGGTTGTCATATCAAGAGGTCAAGTGATCAAGAGATCATTTTGACAGGATATAGAAAGAGAAATGTCTATTGTTTAGACATTATGATTGAGAACAATGGTTCTCCTGTCTGTCTTGTAGCTAATGAGACAATCTCTCATTGTGTCAAGTGGCACAAGAGGCTAGCTCATCTTAACTACAAGACTATTAGCAAACTCTTTAGCAAAGAGTTAGTGAGGAATGGTCCTCAAGTTAAGTGTGTCAAAGATGGCATTTGCTCAGCTTGTCAAAAGGGCAAGCAGACTAAATCCACCTTTAGAAGCTTAGACAACAAAGATGCTGTGAGGTGTTTATACCTCTTGCATATGGATCTATTTGGTCCAATGCCAGTTCACAGCTTAGGTAGGAAGGTCTACACCTTTGTAGTTGTTGATGACTACTCAAGGTTTTCCTGGGTGTTCTTCTTAAAGCAGAAATCTGAAACACCTAGTGTCTTCTATAGTTTTGTTAAGCAAATTCAGAATGAATTGAACTGTACAGTGGTCAAAATTAGAAGTGACCATGGTACTGAGTTTCAGTCTGAAAGCATGACAAAGCTGTGTGAAGACTATGGGATATTTCAAGAATTCTCTTCACCTAGAACACCTCAGCAAAATGGCATTGCTGAAAGGAAAAATAGGACCTTGATAGAGGCTGGTAGAACCCTATTAAGTGATTCATCACTGCCAGAGTATTTCTGGGCTGAAGCAGTTAACACTGCATGTCATGTGATAAATAGGGCTACCATCACTAAAAGGTTAAATAAGACCCCCTATGAAGTTGTGAAAGGCAGGAAACCAAATTTATCCTACTTTAGGATCTTTGGTTGTAAATGCTACATACTTAACAATGGAAAGTCTTACCTAACTAAGTTTGCTGTCAAGTCCCAAGAGGGAGTATTTGTTGGGTACAGCAATAATAGTAAGGCTTATAGAGTCTACAACTTGACTACACAAGTTGTAGAGGAGTCTGTGCATGTAGTTTTTGATGAAACACAACTAATTAACAATGAGATGTCTAGTAGTGTGCGCAGCCCCACAGGTCTTACTAAGAAGATGGACAAGCTAACCATAGAAGATGTACCTGCTGCAAGACAGCAAGTAGAAGAAGATGGCTTATGTCCAGGGGGAGAACTACATGTACCAGGAGCTGAAGAAGTACAAGGAACTCAGCATGATGAAGATGCTGTAGAAGTACAACCAGAAGCAAGGATGCCTCCAGCCACCAGGCATCTAAGAGATCATCCAGTAGAGCTGATAATTGGAGATCCAAGACAAGGTGTTCAGACAAGGAGCAGAAATCAGAATGCTGTAGTATATTCAAGTTTTCTGTCTCAAATAGAACCAAAGAAATTTGAAAAAGCTATACAAGATCCACAGTGGACTGAAGCAATGCAGGAAGAGCTTAACCAGTTCAAAAGGTGCAAGGTTTGGGACCTGGTTCCTAAACCTAAAGATCACAATGTGATAGGAACAAAGTGGATCTATAGGAATAAGTTAGATGAACAAGGAGTTATCATCAAGAATAAAGCAAGATTGGTTGCAAAAGGATATAGGCAAGAAGAAGGTATTGATTTTGATCAAACCTTTGCTCCAGTAGCCAGACTGGATGCCATAAGGATGTTCTTGGCCTATGCAACTTATCAAGGATTCAAGGTATACCAAATGGATGTGAAGTCAGCATTCCTAAATGGTAATTTGAAAGAAGAAGTATATGTGGAGCAGCCTTCAGGTTTTGTTGATCCTACTCTTCCACATTATGTCTATAGACTTAGGAAAGCATTATATGGGTTAAAACAAGCACATAGAGCTTGGTATGAAACCCTATCTAGTTTCCTCATTGAGAACAAGTTCTCAAGGGGGAAAATAAATAAGACTCTATTCCTTAGGGAATCTAGAGGCAAAGTCATACTTGTCCAAATATATGTAGATGACATTATATTTGGGTCTACTGAAAGTAGCCTTTGCAAAAAGTTTGCAAAGCTTATGCAAAGTCAATTTGAGATGAGTAGTATGGGAGAACTGAAGTTTTTCTTGGGTCTCCAAGTTAAACAGACTAGAAGTGGTCTATCCATATGTCAGTCCAAGTTCACCCTAGAACTCATAAGGAAGTATGGTATGGATTCATCCAGTACCATGAAGACTCCTATGGGGTCAAGTATGTCTCTGAGCAAGGATGATGCAGGGAAACCTGTAGATGAAACCTTGTATAGAGGGATAATTGGCTCCCTACTGTACTTGACTGCAAGTAGGCCTGACATTATGTATGCTACATGTGTTTGTGCCAGGTATCAAGCCTGCGCCAAAGAGTCTCACTTGACTGCAGTCAAGAGAATCTTGAGATATCTAAAGGGCACTCCCTATCTAGGCCTCTAGTACCCTAGGAATGAAGATTTTGATCTAACAGGCTATTCAGATGCAGACTTTGCAGGATGCAAAGAAGATAGAAAGAGCACTACTGGATCCTGTCAATTCCTAGGTGGAAGAATAATTTCATGGAGCAGCAAAAAGCAGACTAGTGTGGCTATTTCCACAGCTGAGTCAGAATATGTAGCTGCAGGAAGTTGCTGTGCTCAACTTCTGTGGATTCAACATCAGTTAGAAGACTATGGATTTCAGGTAAGTAGAACTCCACTTTACTGTGATTCTACTAGTGCTATTTCAATAGCTAACAATCCTGTATCACATAGTAGAACTAAACATATTGAGATTAAATATCACTTTCTTAGAGAGCATGTAGAAAGAAATGATATTGCACTTGAATATGTTAGAACTGATAATCAGATAGCTGATATGTTCACTAAGCCCTTAGAAGAAGCTAAGTTCAATAGGTTCAAAATTGAACTAGGTATGATAAACTTGGACTAAGTTTACAGAACTAAAATTTGGCTAAGTAAAAAGGTGTCGACACATAGACAAGTCTATGTCGACACAGAATAGTAGGTGTCGACACTTCAGGAAAATGGTGTCGACACATCTAGGAAGCTGGTGTCGACACTTCAGAATGTTAGTGTCGACACATGTCGAGTAGGTGTCGACACATCCAATAAGGTGTCGACACTTAAGTTTTACTCAGAATTTTCTAAGTAAAGTCTCGACTACATGTCGAGTAATGTGGTGTCGACACTTAACCAAGTGTCGACACTTAAAATCTGTTGACTAAACTTGTGTCGACACATGTGTGTCGAGACATTATAAGTCAGTGTCGACACTTATTGACAGTGTCGACACATCTTTAGAAATTCATCCCGCCTGTTCGTCTTCAAACCAGAAAGGTATAAATAGGGTTCTGTCTTTGTTTGTCGACACGCTTTCAAAAGTTTCGAGACCAAAACTCTTGTGTCGACATTTCTCTTCTCTAAAGACTAATTCTCCAAACCCTAATGGCTCCTAAGTTGGAAGAGAACGTTAACGAAGGCTATGAACTGGTGCGTGACGCATTCGACGACGGTGATCAAGAAATCAAATCGGTGATAACCCTAGTCACCGATTCAGGATTGGAGTTCTTGGTTTCAGAACCAACCAAAATTTGGAAGAAGGAAGTTATTGAATTCCTCACTGGAGCGTCTGTAGATGATTCAGGCTACAGAATCAAATCCAGGGTGCATGGCACCAAGGTCAAGATTTCACCCAAGTCACTAAGAAAGGTACTTCAGCTACCTAAAGTCCAGGAAGAAGAAGAAGTGACAACATCTAAGACCAGGGAAGCACTTACCTGGTGTGGACTAGATCCTAAGCTAAAGATAGGATCAGTATTCAACAGAAGAGGGATGAATACCCAAGGAAAGTTTCAATCAGAAATTGTGGGAAAAGTAATATTCAGTAAGACTGGAGGGCATGACAGGGTGTCAGCCTCCATGTTCAGTGTTATGACTAGAATCATCTTTAATCTCAAAACAGACTGGTCTATGGTTGTATATGAGAAAGTAAAGGAAAGTCTGAAGAAGCCCAATCTGGGCAGGATACTTAGTCTCTACCTGGCTGGTACAATACCAGAGGTAATGAGCTCTGCTGCAGGTAGCAAAATCAACCACATGAGAAGGATGGACATGAGGATCTTCTCCAGGTGGGAAAGGGTGCTGTCAAAGGAATTGACCACCCCTGAGAAACAAGCTTCTAAGAAAGATTCACCCCTACAGAAGAAGAGGAAGATAGCTGCTGTGACTCAGGAGTCCTCCAGCAGCTCAGGTAGTGAAGACCATGTTGTTTTCACTCCTGATAATCATGAGGATGAGGCTGCAGAGAAGTCACCTCAAGAGCCAGCTGACAGCCAGGGGGAGCCTCCAGCTGTAGAACAACCCTCTACACTGGAGAGTGAGCAAGCTACTCTCATTATCCAAGAGGTACTTTCTGACCTCAATACTTTAGATTTTTCTATAATAGATTCTGATTTGTCTGATATTCATCAGCAAACTCAGCAAGCAAACCAAGCACCAGATGTTGTTCTCCAAGACACATCTGCTGTAGTTAATGTACCCAGTACATCTCCTGCTCAGTCACCCCCAGAATATACAATGGAAGATCTATTTCTGAATTTAGATCAAGAGGATTTTGACATGGACAAGACTGCTGCTGAAGAAGAGAAGGGTGCTGCTGTTGAGGGAGAGAAAGGTGCTGCTGTTGAGGGGGAGATCTTGGAAGATCAGGAAGAGCCTATTAGGCTAGATACTGAAAAGGCACTTGATGTGCAAGCTGACAAACCCTCAAGCCCTAAGGACAGGGTGAATATTGCAAGTACTTCAGAGTCTGAGGATGATGAGACTGAGCAAGCTAAGAAGAAGCAGTTCTTTGTATTCAAAAGAAGGAGTCAGAGCTATAAGAAGGCTCTACAAACTGTTGCTCAACACTCCTTTGTCCAACAAGCTCCATCAACTGATTATAGTGCTCTACTGATTGCACTGCAAAAAAAGATGGATGAACAAAGGAAGGCTATAGAAACTTATGTTGATGAAGGGCACAAGACCCTACAATCTGATCTGGCTCAGGAAATCAAGTCCATAAGGTTTGAAATGAACCTTAATAAAAAGGAGATGACTGACTGTTTTACAAAGGGTGCTAATGCAGTGGTCTATCTGGCAACCCATCAAGAGAAAATAAAGTCTCAAGTAGATGATATAGCACAGAAGCAAGACTATGTGCTGGAAAATCAATTGAGAATGAATGATAATCTGACAGCTTCTCACAATGCAATAGTCACTGAACTGAAGAGTAAGTCTGCTGAACCTTCAACATCATCTGCTGCTGCCAAAGCTGAATTTGATAAAGTATTTCAGGAAGAAATTGCTGCTGTCAAGACTGCCATTAAGGATTCACAGAAGGTCATTTCAGAACAACTTACCAAGCTTAGACCTTTCTTTAAAGAGGGAATCAGGTACTTGGACAGCCAAATCAGATTCCAAAAGGATGATGTGAGAGATCATGTAGAACAAGAAGTCATAAAGGGGGAGAGGGTGTTAGTCAAAGCTAGCTCTGACCATGCCAAATGGATTTCTAATTCCATCAGAGCTACACTGGGCTATCCTCCCCTGTGTGATGATGACAATGTAGCTGAATCTGGTATTCAAAGTGTATATCTTGGAGGAGAGCAACAGGAAGTAGCTCAGGTGATCTATCCACCTCCAGATTTTGACATGGTTCATGCTGAGATAAGCACAATGTATAGCCCAACTGCTGGCAAGCCAAATGTTATTCTGGAAAAGGTTGTTCAACCTATTACAGCAGCCATGCAAGAGGCTATGGACAAAGAAGAAGAGACAAGGCTGTCAAAGAAGAAGTTCAGGGAACTGGCTGAGCAAAAACCAGATTTTGAACAGTGGAGCCCTACTTCTAGGAATATCATTCTCACAGCCTGGAAAGCATCCAAGGACAATGCACATGAGAGGAATAAATGGTTCTCAGAAGCAGAATGGAGGAAGCATGAAATCAGGCAGGAAGCCATTGTCCAATATAGAAGGAAGGCTAAGTTAGGAAAGCTACCTCCTACAGCTGTGGAGCCTAGCAAGTACTTTCCTAAGCCCTATCATTATTTTGAAAGGCAAAAAATCAAGGCTGAAGAACTTAAGAAGAAGGACTCCAAAGGGAAGAAGGTTGCTGATACTGAGCCTGCTGCTGTTGCTGCTGTAAAAGCCAAAATACAAGCTGGGAAAGACATAGTTATAAAAGAACCAGAGCAGAATTAGATTAAGATTAGACTGAAGAATGTTGTAATTTGTTACATCTAAATATTTTGTAAATCATTGACAATGTATTGAACACAATGTTTGGACAGTTTTTGATAAATATATTTCATGATTGATTCAGTAGAATGTGTCTAATTCTTGGTTGTTCTGTAATGCTGAATGAGTATACATGTGTGCTTTATTACATGTTTAAGTATACCCTGTTGATATATATCTGCTTTACATCATTCTCTAATTTTAATTATGAGTGATGTATATCATTGACTAAGGGTTATGACTTCTCCAAATAGGGGGAGATTGTTGGGTACATTGGTCAAATGTACCTGATTTGAAGAAGCCTCACCTAACTCAATGATATGCATCATAATGTATTTGATGTTTGTTTGAGTTACTTGTGCAGGTTAGATATTCACTAGACTGAAGCTAAAAGTTTCTAAGTCCATGTGTCGACACCCAGAGGGAAAGTGTCGACACTTGAGAAAGCTTGTGTCGACACCCAGACAAGCAGTGTCGACACTTGGAATCATTGTGTCGACACCTGGGATGAAGAGTCGACACCAGACAGAAAGTGTCGACACTTGGAGCTGTGTCGACACTCAGTAAAGAAGTATGCAGAAAAGCTGTGTTGACACTTAGCAGAAGTGTCGACACCTAGAAGAGCTGTGTCTACACCAGAAAGTGTCGACACTTGGAGTTGTGTCGACACTCAGCAAAAGTCTGCAGAGTCTAAGTAAAAGTGTCGACACTCAACACAATGTGTCGACACTATGCTAAAGAGTCAGTATTTGAAGAAAGTGTCGACACTCAACACAAGTGTCGACACTATGCTGAAGAGTCAGTATTTGAAGAAAGTGTCGACACTCAGCACAATGTGTCGACACACAACCAGGAGAGTCAACACTTGAAGAAAGTGTCGACACTCAGCACAATGTGTCGACACTTAATTGAAGACTCTACACTTGAAGAAAGTGTCGACACAAGGAGCTGTGTCGACACTTAGCAAAGAACAGAAAAGTTACAAAATATTCTAAGTACAAGTGTCGACACTAAAAGAATGTGTCGACACTCAGCTGAAGAAACAAAAGTGAAGACTTGTGTCGACACCAAGAAGCAGTGTCGACACTTGACAGTTTCAACACATGAAGATGTGTCGACACAAAGAACATGTGTCGACACTTAGAAGAATACAGTTAAAGAATGAAGTACAAGTATTTGTGTCGACACTCAATTTCAGTGTCGACACATGCAGAAGAATCTGTGTCGAGACATACAAGGAATTGTGTCGACACCTTGTAGACTTGTGTCGACACTTACACAACATGTGTCGACACTTAGTCTATAAGTGTCGACACTTAAGAACAGAAAGTCTCGACACTATCTGACAGTTAGAGAATTTCAAGAAGTGACTGGTTGACATGACAGCTGCCGATCCAGCCGGTCTACAGCAACTGTCAGAGAAATCAGAAGTTTGTTATGAACCGGATCAGCCGGTTACCATGAAGGAAGCCTATAAATAGGCACCCATTGTTTACAGAAAGCGCAGTGATTAATTGTTGTTGGTTACAAGTAGTTGTGAAGAATACTTAAAGTGGTTGATCAGATTCTTCAAGAAATCAGAAAAGTCATATACAGAGGATCAACACAAGAAGATCTGTCAGTCCAACTGCAGATCTAAGAAGTTGGAGAGAGAGAGCTCCAATCAAGAATTCAGTCTTTGGAACTAAGGCTGAGAAGAAGGATTCAGAAACATCTGGATCTCAAGAAGCAGAGGTCAAGGAACAACTGCAGAAGATTCAGACTAATTCAGTTCTAACTCAAGAAGCTTTGAAGGAAGCTAAGTCAGTTTGGATCTAACTGAGTTCTTCCAAGAACTCTTCAAGAAACTCTCAACTCCTCTCTTATTTTCTGAGTTGTAGAGTTAGCAATTGTATTTCTACTTTAACTTGTAGGATCCATTGGATCTGAGAGAATTGTAAGCCTATATTATAAAGGCTGAGGGTAGGGCTTGATTGCCTGAGTGTAGGAGTTGAAGAACTCTGAGTGTAGGCCTTAATTGGCTGAGTGTAGGCCTGGGTGGCTGAGTGTAGGCCTTGGTGGCTGAGTGTAAGACTTTGGGCCTGAGGTGTAGGAACCTAGTTGGGTTCTGAGCTAGTGGAGAAGTTTGGCCGAATCTAGTACACTGCTAGATAGGCGAAGGGGGAAAGTGGATGTACCCAAAGATTGGGGAACCACTATAAAATCTTGTGTATTCTGTGCTGTGATTGTGCTGTGTTGTGAATTGCTGTGTTTGCTGTGAGAACTTATTCAGAAATCTGTGTTATAAACTGTTGTGCTGCCAACAAAGTTTTAAAAAGGTTTTGGTCACCTATTCACCCCCACCCCCCCTCTAGGTGTTTAGGTACCATATCTTTCAGCGAGAGGGAGATGTGGCTAGCTTCGACAGGGCATCTGCCCAGCTGTTCTGCTCTCTAAGGATGCGGAGAATTTGGGCTTGCGGTATCTGAAGCAGAAGAGATTTTACCAGTTGGAGGTACTGTACAAGCTGATCACTTTTTGCTTCATAATCACCTTCCACCTGGGAAACGACGAGCTGGGAGTCGGAGTAGATTGTTAACTTCTTGGCGCGACAGTCGATGGCGAGCCTGAGTCCTACGATTAAGGCCTCATATTCTGCTGTTGTTAGTGGCAGAAAACTTCAACCGGAGCCCATACTCTAAAGTGATGAGCTCTGGGCTTATGAGAAGCAATCCGGCTCCGGCTCCCTCCATTTCGGAAGCTCCATCAACGTACATAGCCCATCCTTGTCCAGGCTCTGCTGGTGTAACTTCCGGTTCTGTTGGCAAGGTATTTTCAACGATGAAGTCTGCTAAGACCTAAGATTTAATAACGGGGCGTGACAGGAAGTGGATGTCAAATTCGCCTAGCTCGACCACCCATTTAACCATCCTGCCAGATGCCTCAGGCTTTTGAAGAATGGCGCGGAGAGGTAGCTCAGTCAATACTTTGATGGCGTGGGCCTGGAAGTAGGGATGAAGTTTCCTAGCTGAGAAAACGAGTGCTAAAGCTATCTTATCTGCGACCGGATATCGGATTTCAGTGTCCGAGAGGATCTTACTAAGGTAGTAGATGGGGCGTTGAATCCCTCCGTCATATTTCAACAACGCGGAGCTTAACACGACCGACGTGATAACGAGGTATAGAAAAAGAGTTTCTCCTGGGGCTGGTTTCGATAGAAGCGGAGGGGAGGCCAGGTACTGCTTTAGTGACTCGAAGGCTGATTGACATTCGTCTGTCCACTGGAAACCTGTGGTTTTGGCCCCCGGAGAATCTTGAAGAAGGGAAGGTATTTATCTCCGGTCTGTGCCAAGGACCGAGAGAGTGTCGTGATTCTCCCATTCAACTGCTGCACTTCTTTAAGAGACCGAGGTGGTGACATGTCTTCCAGAGCCTTAATCTTCTCTGGGTTAGCCTCTATCCATCACTGGGTCACCATGAACCTCAAGAATTTTCCTGACGTAACCCCGAAGGCGCACTTAGTGGGGTTAAGCCTCATGTCATACTGCCGAAGGATCTTAAAACACTTCTCGAGGTCTTTCAAATGATCTTCCCGATGGATGCTCTTAACCAGCATATTATCAATGTATACCTCCATCGTCTTGCCAATAAGGTTTTTAAAAACCTTGTTCATGAGCTGTTGGTAGGTAGCTCCCGCGTTCTTGAGTCCAAAGGGCATTACTTTGTAACAGTAAACCCCTTCGTCAGTTTGGAAGGTTGTATGCTCTTCGTCTGCAGGATTCATTCGAATCTGGTTGTAACCGGAGTATGCATCCATAAAGCTGAGGAGTTGGTGCCTGATGGTTGAATCAACTAACTGATCAATTCTTGGGAGTGAGAAGCTGTCTTTGAGTCAAGCTTGATTGAGGTTGGTGTAATCCACCCACATCCTCCATTTTTCTGAAGGCTTTTTCACCAGGACAGCATTAACCACCCAGGTAGGGTATTTTACTTCTCGGATGAAATGGGCGCCGAGGAGCTTCTCCACTTCGTCTTCAATTGTCTGGAGACGCTCTGGGGCAAAATTTCTCTTTTTCTGGATGAAAGGTTTGCATGTTGGATTGATGTTGAGAGAGTGCTGAATGATGTGAGGATCTATGACAGGCATATCTTCCGGAACCCAAGCGAAGATATTTTGTTCCTTTGTAGATATGCCGTCAATTCCTCTTTCTCTCACTGTGGTAAGAGTGATCCGAGCTGGATGGTGCGAGCCGGGTTTGTTGGTGAAAGGGGGACTTCGATTAGTCCTTTCATGGGCATCCCTTGCTGCAATATTGCCTTGTCGCGCAATCGAAGTCGTCAATGTTTAATGTGGTGGCCTCGGTTGGCTGTGCCTGCTTAGAGTAGGCGGCCTCCTGATTGCCGCGCATGACTCCGATTCCTCCCGGAGTGGGGAACTTCATGGCCAGGTGAGGAATCGAGGGGATAGCCTTAAAGATGGACTGGACGGGCCTCCTGAAAATTGTGTTGTAGGCGGAGCTTGAATCTACCACGACGAACTGGATTTCATACGTCACCTGCCTTAGAAATTCCCCCATGGTAACTGGGCGGGTAATCATTCCCAGTACCTGGATTGGATGGTTGTCGAAGCCGTACACTGGTCCGGCTGCCGGTATCAGATGTTGTCTGAGGATGTTCATGCTCTGGAGGGTGACAGAGAATGGGACGTCGACCAAACTTCCGTTGTCGACGAGAATTCGCCTGACATTATAGCAGGGATCTCCGATCCCGACGCTGATTATCATGGGGTCTTGGTGAGGTGCTCGGAGCCAGACAAGGTCTTCATCCCCGAAGGTTATGGCAGTGTCTTGCCTGCACTTCTTGTCTTCATGGATGCCTCCTTGTGCGCCTACTGAGAGGATTTGAGCAGAAAGAATGGGTGATCCGGCAATGGTCTCAATATTTCTGACCATCTGTCTACCACCTCCTCCTCCTGGCGGGGCATTCTGCTGATCTCTAGGTGGCCTAGGCGGGTCCTGCTAGTCCTGTATGCGTCCCTGCAAAAACCTTCCGAGAAGTCCTAGGCAGACAAGGCGCTCGATTTCTTCCTTCAGGCGGGCACAATCCTCAGTGGTGTGTCCCGTAGTTTGATGAAACTCACAATATTTGGACTGATTGTTTCTGGGGTTATGTGTTGGTTGCTTGGGTCGATATAATGCTGGCTGATTTTGAATGACATAGAGTACATTAGTGCGTGTGGTATTGAGGGGAGTATAATCCCTGGGTGGTTGGTCTCTCTAATGGTCTCGCCGGCGTTGCCCATTCCGACGCTCTTCCCAGAATCTTCCTTCTTGGGAAGAAGGAGGAAGGAAGATTCCTTCTTGATGCTGAGGGGACAACTCCTTTTCTCTCTTCTGTTTCTGGTCCCCATCAAAATGCTGGCGATGAGCTTCAATAGCTTCGTCAGTGGCAATCTGTGCCTCTACCCGATGCATGAGGTCAGGATAACTGGGGACAGTTTCTCTCATCAGTGCTGAGTAGAAGCCGCTAGGGCAGAGGCCTCCAAGGAACACCCTCCGACAAGAACTCGGGATTAACCCCCGGAATCTGACGGGCTTCTGCAATAAAACGGCGGAAGAAGTCCTTTAGGGTTTCTACTTCGTTCGAGCAGATTCCTGACAAGTGGGAGGGGTCGCGAACGATCTTGTGATTGACGATGAACTGATCGACAAATTGCCTTGTCAGTTCTGTGAAGTTGGCGATGGTTCCAGCCCTTAATGAATGGAACCATGTTCGGGCCTGGCCTTTAAGAGTGGCTAGAAACACTTGGCAGAGCAACTGGTCTGGAGCATTGTAGATTCTCATAATGATGGTGAAGTGGTTAACATGTTCTAACAAATCGTCTGCCCCGTTGAACGTCTCAATGTTCGGGAGCTTGAATCTGTATGGGATTGGATGGTCGAGGATTTGTGGTGCCAAAGGAGAGCCTTGGAAGAGTGGTCGGCAAGCATGCATATCTCTTCTGCCTGCCTGATGATATTCCTCAGCGATGACCTCTCGAATTTCCTCCCGAGTAAATCTTTCAAGCGGAGGAAGGAGTGCATCATTGACGGGGTTGTGATGAAGATGGTCCGCTCTCACCGCTCTCTGGGCCGGGTGAATGGAACTGACGGCTTCAGAATATTCTTCGGGTTCTTCTTGCCTTGGAGGAACTTCTTGGGCCCTTCTATGATTCGGCTGTGGCGGAAAGTTAGCTCGTGCTGGCGGCGACGGGGGAGCAAGAGGTGCTCCCAGATTTCGGAGCAGGGTGAGCATTTCGGTTTGTTGCTCTTCCATCTGGCGAACACTCCCCTCCGGGGCGGTGACAGGGGCAAAAGCGACTTCAGCAGTCAGTGTAACATCTACCAAAGAGTGGGAGTGTGCGTGTTCGATGTGCCCGCTAAGGGGGTATCCTTCAGTGGTGCGGTCGCTTCTTTTTGCCATTGAAACAAAACTTGGAAGTGGTAAGGCTGGTGATCTTGTTCTCTAAAGGAGGCTGAGAATCGTTTTCCCACAGATGGGGCCAAACTGTTGCGGGCTAACTCGATGCCCCGGTCGAACTGGATTCACTTGGACCATCTTAGCTTACGGAGCGGTCGTGCGCGCACACAGTCAATGAAAATAAAAGGTTGACACAAGATGTGATGACGTGGAAAAACCCCTCAACCGGGTAAAAAACCACGTGATCGGATCGGTGCCGGTCAAAATCCACTAGCTGCTTGCGATTATAATGTTAAATTTTCTCAACGTGGTCAACAAGATAGCCCAAACGCCAAATTAATATCTTCGGAACTACCCAGTTCTCACGTTGAACCAGCGAAAAACCAAGGAACAAGGGTTACACCCAACAAACAATGGAAGCACAAGCAGGTCTATTATTCATTCACTTCTTTACATCACGAGGCATACATAGCGAGACATGATTTCGCTAGTATAACATCTGTAAACAGGAAGCACCAAAAAACAAGCCGGGCGGACAGACCCGAAGTTCGCCGAGACCGCCGAGGTCGCCGAGGTCGCCGAAGTCGCCCGAACTAAGCTGCAATCCGCCGAATAGCCACAGAGTCCGCCGAAGCCGCGAGGCCGCGCGGACACACCGTTATTCGTCTCATGCTGAACCTGAACTGAGGAACACCCCTACCCGCCTGAAGCCGGCGGATAGATTATTGAAGCTGGCAAAGATGAAACAGAACTGACAAGCCGCAGAGCGACCTCCTGCTGAGTCCGCAGAGACCGCACACTTCCAAGCACTTGACTGAAGTCACAGCCAAACTCCTGGCTCCTTGAAGCAAACCGCGCGACCTGCACACAACAAATGTCAGCACTGAAACAATCCGCGCGGACTGACAAACAGAGACCGCAGCTCCTTGCACAACCCAACTTACTGTTCACTCAAGTTACTTAGGTTCTTGTAGACCTGCCAAGGGGTCCTATTTATAGGCGAGGTGAGGAGTGTGGTCACCGCCCAAGAGATAGCGATACCGCCCCAACCCGCGCGATTGCAAAACACCGTCCGCCGAGTCCGCGAGGACTTAGTCGGACACCAAGGAAAACCGCCAGGAGCAAGGCAACCATTGACGAACCCTTTCCAGTCCGCCCAAGCTATGCGGACAAGACAACAGCCCGCAAGCTCCAACCACTGCAGGACAACAATCCCCCTTCAATGGCTGTCCGCACCAACCCGAGGCAGTCCGCAAGACTCACACCTCAATCCGCCACAAGTCCACGACCAAAGGCAACTAGTAACAGTCCGCCCGGTCACAGCGGACTTGGCGGATATGGCGGACACCATGAACTTGGCACAGAGTGTGACCAAGTCCAAAACCATCAAAGGCCAATGCGAGCATGGCAGACGCAAACCCCCGTCCGCCAAACACCAAAGCACAGACCGCCAGCAGTCTGCGAGCTCCTCGCACTTCTCCCCATCGCAACAGCCATCTCCCAGACTCCAAAAACAGGCCGCCAAATGACCTCCACAGCAAACACCTGCTGTAACACCAGAGCTCGACAAGGCCTCAGCCAAGCTCTAAGCCCAGTCCGCAATAGCCAACACCGCGGACACACCAGTCCACAAGCTTCCTGCGGACACAAGCCAACCCGCCTAACAACACAACCTTGCACTACGGCCACTGAGCAATGCACCAGTCCGCAAGCCTCTCTATCCGCAGATACCAGGCCGCACAGTCCGCGGACTCCATGTAAACAACCCGCTCAGAAGACAGCCGGCTTCCACCAGACTTTCCACCAGGCCGCACATCACAGTCCGCCCAGTCCGCCTAGTCCGCCAATGCTGTCCGCCCAGACCGCCCGGCCTGTCCCGTCAACCACTTCCACTTCACAAATTTCAACACTCCCCCTTGAAGTGAGAAGTGGTGACCAAGCCCAGCAAGCTGCGCAAGCGTTCAAAGGGCCCCTTCGACAGTGGCTTCGTGAAGATGTCAGCAAGATTATCTTCACTCCGAAAATGCCCGACCAGCAGAGATCCTTCCAACACCTTCTCCCTGATGAAATGGTGATCAATCTCTATATGCTTGGTCTTGGCGTGACACACTGGATTGTTTACCAGCTTGAGAGCACTTTCATTGTCATCCCGGAGTAAAGTAGGCCCTTGCACTTCTTCATGAACATCCTCTATAAGCCTCCTCAACCAAAAAGATTCCCGAGCAGCCAAGGCCGAAGCCTTATACTCCGCCTCCGTGGTTGAAACTGACACCGAGTCCTGCTTCTTGCTACACCACGAGATGCTAGCTGAACCGCAAGTGAACACATAACCTGAAGTAGACCTTCGATCATCCGAATCATCGCCATAGTCAGCATCCGTGTACCCGAGCAACACAAACTCCGAGTCCCTTTCATAGAGGAGTCCCATGTCAGAAGTCACCTTGACATACTTCAGAATTCCCTTTGCCGCCACTAGATGAGATTGCCTTGGTTCAGCCATAAACCGACTTACTCGGCCAACAACATAAGCTATATCTGGCCTTGTAATCGTCAGATAAATCAAGCTCCCAACAAGAGCCCTGAACACCAAGGGATCATGAAGAACCCTTCCCTCATCTCGTCGAAGCTTCAACCCAGGTTCCAATGGAGTAGAGCACTTCTTCCCTTCACCCATGCCGAACTGCTTCACAATGCGATCAACATACCCTTTCTGTCTAATGAGAACCTCGCACTCCTTCCTCTCCACTTCCAGACCAAGAAAGTGATGCAACTCTCCCAAGTCTTTCATCTCGAAGCGTATAGCAAGCTCTGCCCTGAGCCTTGCTACTTCCCCCTCCGAATTTCCTGTGATGATCATGTCATCCACATACAACAGGACCAAGACTCGTAGCTCTCCTTTCTTCTTGACAAATAAGCTTGAATCCGTGTTAGAAGCAAGGTATCCACAGAATTGCAAGTACTCTGCAATCTTCCCATACCACGCTCTAGGAGCTTGCTTCAACCCATAGAGAGCCCTCCTGAGTTTGCAGACATAGTCCAGATGCTTTTCAGAGACAAAACCAAGCGGCTGATCCATGAAGATGTCCTTGTCAATCTCTCCGTAAAGAAAAGCATTCTTCACATCGAGTTGCCACAACCTCCATCCCTTGCTAACAGCCAAGGCGATCACCACTCTTACTGAAGTCATCTTCGCAACTGGACTGAATGTCTCCTCATAGTCTTCTCCATACTGATGTGAGAATCCTCTAGCGACCAGGCGAGCCTTGAAACGATCAATGCTCCCATCAGCCTTCTTCTTCAACTTATACACCCACTTGCAAGTAACCGGAGTAATGCCATCAACCTTGGGCACAAGATCCCAGGTTTCATTTTTCTTCAGAGCATCAATCTCTTCCTTCATGGCACCTTCCCACTCCTTCACTCCAGTGGCCTCGTTGAAGTTTGCAGGCTCTCGCTCATCCAGAGGACCTGCAAAGAAGCAGGAGACAAAGCTCACTGCATTCGCATCACAGTACCGAGTCGGTGGCTTAACCACCCTCTTCGATCTCCGAAGAATTGGCTCCTTGCTCACTACTTCCGTTGCTTCTTCAGGCTCCACTCCTACCTGGGGCAAGCATTGAGCAGTGCTCCCCCTGCTTCCTGAGCCAGAAAGCTTAGCCTCTTTGTTTTAAACAACATGAGCTGCTGGTGAAACAACAAGCTCCTCTTCCAAGCCTTCAGCAGCCACCACCGGTGCTTCATCAACCTTGCTACTTCCGGTTAGCTCCACCGAGCCACCTCCATATGACGTCAGCTCGTCAAAGACAACGTCTCTTGATACCATGAACTTCTTCGTCACAGGGTCCATGCATTTCCATCCCTTCTTCCGCTCATCGTAGCCAACAAAGACAAGTTTCCTTGCCTTCGCATCCAGCTTTGTCCGTGAAGCATCCGGGACATGCACGTAGCAAGTTGAACCGAACACCCTAAGGTGTCCAACACTCGGCTTCTCCTTCAGCAACAGCTCAACTGGAGTTTTCATGTTGATAGGGCTTAGTGGCATCCAGTTGATAACGTAAGCAGCACAAGACATTCCCTCCGCCCAAAAAGACCTTGGGATATCTTTCGCATGAAGCCAGCATTTGCAGGTCTCCGTCAGATGACGGATCTTCCGCTCCGCTACCCCATTTTGTTGTGGAGTGTGGGCACAAGTAAGCTCCCGTTGGATCCCGTGCTTCCTGCAAAAGTTAGAAAACTCGGAGGAGACAAACTCACCCCCGTTATCAGTTCTAAGATTCTTAATCCGCAAGCCAAGCCGGCCTTCTACCAACTCCTTAAACTCCACAAACAAACGGAATGCTTCCGACTTCTCCTTTAAGAAGTACACCCAAGTATACCTTGAGTAGTCATCAACCAAGACAAGCATGTATCTGCTTCCACCAAGGCTGGCAGTAACCGTCGGTCCCATCAGGTCGCCATGAATGCACTCCAATGGTTTCTTGCTCCTTGTTTGTGATTTATAAAATGGAAGGCGATGCGCCTTACCGTATTGACAGTCCGCACAAACATGCCCATCAACAAAGGAGGACAACTTCGACAACCCCCTCACCAAACTTCTACTGGCCATCGCCTTCAGCTTGTCCATGCCAACATGCCCCAGCCTCTCATGCCAGATAGCAGTACTATCATTGGCCCTCATCTTATCAACATAAGCACTGGTGGAAAGAACAAACAAGTTCTTCACCCTCCTCCCAACATGAGTAACATTAGCCTTAACCGCTGATACGTTGCGAAGGAACCTCACGTCTGTTGGCCCAAACAGAACGTGATACCCAGCGTCCACCGCATTGGTCACCGAGAAGAGGTTCTTCTTCATGCCCGGCACATGATACACACTCCTTAACGTGAGTGGCCCCTGATCACTACCCAAAGACACAACCCCCTCTTTCTCTACTGCATAAACAGTATTATCAGCAGTGATAATAGCTTCATTACCTGAGTACGCCTGCATGGAGGTGAACTTTGACTTGTCTCCAGTGAGGTGATGACCACACCCGGAGTTCACGATCCACTCGCCGTTGAAGTCCTCAGCAGACAAGGCCCGGACACAAGTGCCCGTCATAAAAGCTCCGCCCCATTCTACTACTTCACTTCTCGAGCAAGCTTCCTCCTTTCCCGCAGCATGCCCAGGCTGCAGTTTGACCTTGCAGTCCCGCTTGAAGTGTCCTCGCTGATGACACCGGTAGCACTTCAAATTCTTCTTCTAGTCCTTAGGAGCATTGCTCCTCTCCGGCGGATATGAAGTTGAAGTCTCCTTCTCACCAGCGGCCTGCACCTTCTTCTTCTTCTTCCCTTCCCATCCTTTCTTCTTGCCTGAGAAGAGAGCTTCGCTGCCTTCCTGATTCAGATTCACTCCAGCCATCTGCCTTGCCAAGCTCTCCTGCGATGCAAGCAGATTCTCCAGCTCCAGCAAAGATGGTTGAGTAGCCCACCCTTGAACAGATGTAACAAATGCCACATACTCCTTTCGCAAGCCGTGGATAATGTGCTTTTTCATCTTTGCCTCAGAGATAGGCTCATCAGGATCCAGTGCCGACAGCTCAGCACACAAGCTCTTCATCTTTAAGAAGTACTTGGAGATGAAAAGGTCTCCCTGAGTTGCCCTGGCCAACTCATTCTCCAGGAATTGAAGTCGCGCCACATTCTTCCTATTGAACAATTCATCAATGATTGTCCAAATATCAGCAGCCGACTCACACCCAACGATGTGTTTAAACAGTTTCGGAGACACAACTCTCTTCAGAATGAACTCTGCCTTAGCATTTGTTCTTCTCCAGAGCCTAACCTGCTCAGCAGTACCGAACGCAGCAGTCACTTCCTGTCTGTCGTCACCACCAATGACTTCCCACAGCTCCTCGCCAAGAAGATAACTCTTCATGCACGACTTCCACTTCTTGAAGTTAGTCGGCGTTAAGAGTTCAATGCCCAGACCTCTTGTAAAACTCCCTTCCATTGCAACACCTGTTGGCACCCTTTCAGAAGCTCCGAGCAACAACACAGGTTGAGCACCACTCAGTCACTGAGTAACAACGCTGGTTGACTACCGCTCACGCAACTGAACCTTGCTCTAATACCATGTTAAATTTTCTCAACGTGGTCAGCAAGATAGCCAAACGCCAAATTAATATCTTCGGAACTACCCAGTTCTCACGTTGAACCAGCGGAAAACTAAGGAACAAGGGTTACACCCAACAAATAATGGAAGCACAAGCAGGTCTATTATTCATTCACTTCTTTACATCACGAGACATACATAGCGAGACATGATTTCGCTAGTATAACAGCTGTAAACAGGAAGCACCAAAAAACAAGCCGGGCGGACAGACCCGGAGTCCGCCGAGACCGCCGAGGTCGCCGAGGTCGCCCGAACTAAGCTGCAATCCGCCGAATAGCCACGGAGTCCGCCGAAGCCGCGAGGCCGCGCGGACACACCGTTATTCGTCTCTTGCTGAACCTGAACTGAGGAACACCCCTACCCGCCTGAAGCCGGCGGACAGATTATTGAAGCTGGCAAAGATGAAACAGAACTGACAAGCCGCAGAGCAACCTCCTGCTGAGTCCGCAGAGACCGCACACTTCCAAGCACTTGACCGAAGTCACAGCCAAACTCCTGGCTCCTTGAAGCAAACCGTGCGACCTGCACACAACAAATGTCAGCACTGAAACAATCCGCGCGGACTGACAAACAGAGACCGCAGCTCCTTGCACAACTCAACTTACTGTTCACTCAAGTTACTTAGGTTTCTGTAGATCTGCCAGGGGGGTCCTATTTATAGGCGAGGTGAGGAGTGTGGTCACCGCCCAAGAGATAGCGACACCGCCCCAGCCCGCACGATTGCAAAACACCGTCCGCCGAGTCCGCGAGGACTTAGTCGGACACCAAGGAAAACCGCCAGGAGCAAGACAACCATTGACGAACCCTTTCTAGTCCGCCCAAGCTATGCAGACAAGGCAACAGCCCGCAAGCTACAACCACTGCAGGACAGCAATCCCCCTTCAATGGCTGTCCGCACCAACCCGAGGCAGTCCGCAAGACTCACACCTCAATCTGCCACAAGTCCACGACCAAAGGCAACTAGCAACAGTCCGCCCGGTCACAGCGGACTTGGCGGATACGACGGACACCATGAACTTGGCACAGAGTGTGACCAAGTCCAAAACCATCAAAGGCCAATGCGAGCATGATGGACGCAAACCCCCGTCCGCCAAACACCAAAGCACAGACCGCTAGCAGTCCGCGAGCTCCTCGCACTTCTGCCCCATCGCAGCAGCCATCTCCTGGACTCCAAAAACAGGCTGCCAAACGACTTCCACAACAAACACCTGCTGTAACACCAGAGCTCGACAAGGCCTCAGCCAAGCTCTAAGCCCAGTACGCAACAGCCAACACCGCGGACACACCAGTTCGCAAGCTTCTTGCGGACACAAGCCAACCCGCCTAACAGCACAACCTTGCACCACGGTCACTGAGCAATGCACCAGTCCACAAGCCTCTCTATCCGCAGATACCAGGCCGCACAGTCCGCAGACTCCATGCAAACAAACCGCTCAGAAGACAGCCGGCTTCCACCAGACTTTCCACCAGGCCGCACATCACAGTCCGCCCAGTCCGCCTAGTCCGCCAATGCTGTCCGCCCAGGCCGCCCGGCCTGTCCCGTCAACCACTTCCACTTCACAAATTTCAACATACAATGTGTTCGGAGAATCGGTGGCGACAGGCCGCTCCCCGTTACAGCTTGGGGGGAGAGAGAGAGACTTTAGCTCCCAGTGGGCAACAGGCTGCGCCGCGGGAGCGACTTGGATACTGGAATCCAAGAAGCGGTTCTGGAGCATTGAAGTTTGGAGCGCGGCTACGGTGCCTGCCCGCTCGCAGTGGTCTTCCTCCTCCTTATTTCGTGCATTCCAGGACTTGGGTGTTTTCCTGCTGGCGACACACTGGTGGCTCGAGGTGGCTGGAGGATGATCTGAGGGAGGAGTCTGACAGAGCTATCGCCTGAAGAAGAAGATGACCGGGAGCCGAAAAGTGAATTATGAGGAGGACCTGAGGCTCCTTTTATATCCTCCAGGAGGGGATCATGGCGGGCCCCACCACTAACTTGGTGGGTTAGTGGGTGGTTACCCATCAGATCAGACGACGAGAAAAGCCCGCCACGATCGGACGACGGGCATGGCGCCGACGGTGGCGGGCGGCCGGGCGGCGAAGGCGTCCGACCGGCGGCCTGGCCGGTGGCAGCGGCCCTCCCGGCGGCGACCTGGCCGGCGGCGGCGGCCCGGCAGGCGGCGGCCTCACCGGCGGCAGCCTGGCCGATGGCGACGGCATGGCCGCGGCCACAGCGGCAAGGCCGATGACCGGTCGGCCAGGCCGGCGGCGGGGTCGGCCAGGCCAGCGGCCGCCAGGCCGGCGGCGGCGGCGGCCTGGCCAACGGGCGACGACGGTTTCCCCCTAAAGGGGGGGGGGGGGGGGTTTCTTGGTGGAGAGAGAGGGAATGAGCCCTCCCCCCATGTTTTTCTCATCATGGGGAGTTCATGGGAGGTGGAGTTTGACTAGTCAATCCCATGATCTCCCACTTGGGGAGGAGATCATGAGGGAATCCCCTTTATAAATAGTGGTGCAACCCATCAAATAAAATCATTAAAAATATTTAAATAGTGTAAAAAAAATTGACATTAAATGTGTTTTCAATATTTATTGATTAAAATTTTCAAATGAATTAATATTTGACACAGACAGAAAAATATCTTACGTCTATCATTGCCCTTAAAAAAGTAAGGAAAATTTTTTGACAACAAAATAAATAATATTCATTTGATCCAAACAAAAAGATCTCCATTTAATTATGTGAGTCACAAGTATGGTATTAAATATATAAAAGGCAATGACATGTATTTTTTTTTATAAATACTATTTTAAAAGGGCTTATATTGACAGTCTTGTTATGACTATTAACAACTCAAATATAATAGCATCTCAAATATAATAGCAGCTGAGCAAAGTAATATTGACAACCCATTGGATATTGATAGTCCAGAATTAAATTGTTTTTGTTAGCCATACAACCACATCTATTGATTAAGATGTAACACATAGAATCCAAGCGAGTTGGTTGAAGTGGAGACTCGCTTCAGGGATCTTATATGATCATAAAGTACCATTAAAACTTAAGGACAAGTTTTACCGTACTTCAATTAGACCGACAATGCTTTATGGTTCTGATTGTTGGGCAGTGAACTGTGTACATGAGCAAAAAATGGGAGTTGCAGAGATGAGAATGCTTATGTGGATGTGTGGACACACAAGATTGGATAAAATTAGGAATGTATGTATCAGGGATAAGATAGGAGTAACACCAATTGCAGAGAAGATGCGAGAAGCTCGACTAAGATGGTTTGGACACGTACAAAGGAGACCATTCGAGACACCTATTAGACATTGTGAGAGTCTAATCACTAGACATGTTAAATAAGGGAGGGGTAGACCAATAAAGACTTGAAATGAAACTATAAGGAAAGATACGGTGTACTTAGGCATTAGTGAGATTATGACAAAAGATAGGGCACAATGGTGACAAAGGATTCATATAGTCGACCCCACTATAGTGGGATAAAGGTTTGAGAGTTGTTGCTGTAGTCATACAACCACGTTTAATTAAACAAAAAATTTAAAATAAAGTACAGCATATAGATGTCTTTATCCTCTAGTGAATCGAACGCAACTAGCAACTATTGAGCGAAACATTACCATCCGACATCTCACCTTGTTGCCCAACACGGGAAGGCTCGTTTGTCAAACTAGTCGCATGCCACCCAACTGCAGGTGTCGCTGCTTGCTTCCCGACTGCTAGGGGTGTGCAAAATAAATCGGAGAACCGAGAAACGATCCGAAATCGAACCGAACCGATCAATTCAAGGTGGTTCTAATGGTTCTCGGTTCAGGTATGCTTCTGTAAAAGGCAAGAACCGGTCTTTCGGGTCAATTCTCAGTTTTTGCGGTTGAATACGCAAGAACCGAATGTCTAATACTTATATCATAAATACCAAGTAAAAATAAGATAATCTTATTTGATTACCAGTATATAATGCAACAAAAATGTATGTTTATAATAACATTCTATAAATATATTGTTGAACATACACAACATATAAGAAAATAAGATTTTTGAAAAAAAAAACTATAGGGAAATAAAATTTTATTATATAAATTTTATAGGCATTTTAGGTGTAAATGTCGTTGGGTAGAATTGAGAATCGAACCGAACTTTTTTTTTGGTATGGTTTTAGATTTTTAATACATGGGTCGGTTCTGGTTCCAAAATGATAGAATGCAGTAATATGAATCGATTTTTGATTTTTGGCGGAACCAATTCAAACCGACCAGAGTTGCACCCCTACCGGCTATAGCCTTGAACGACATGTCAGCTGTCCACACCAGCCGTGAACCCGAGGTAGAGGGCACCCAGCTCGTCAAATTGAGGGTGCCAACAAGAGCATCCAAAGAGCTAGGAAGGAAAGACTTAGCTGCTTGGTTCATCACACATGGTGGAGTATCTAGAATCAAGGAAGTTTGACAGTTTTTTCATTGAGGCCTAGCCTGCATTCTGCCTCTGAGTTTTGGCAGCATGGACATGTAAATCTCTCAGCTGCTTTGCTGTATAATCTTTTCTTTTTTGTCATTGATGGCGCAGCCCAGAGGGCGCCAGAGCCACCGAACAACAACAAAAACACCTATCTACTTCAACACCACTGAGCCAACAAGGGGCTAGAGCTTACTTGATGCTGAGCCACGATCAACCCGCACACACGCCGTCACCGCCTCCACTAGCCGCACCTGCCGGCGCCCATTGCAAGCTACTGTACTATTCATACACTAAGTACATCGCCCTTACCTGATTTCAAGGAAGAAGTTTGACTTGGGCATCCTAGTACAACACCAAGGACATCACACAATAACTTCTCCGACGTCAGTCTTCTCCAACGATGAACGATGGTCGGCAGCGGGAGGACTACAGTGGTCGGATGTGATAAATATGGTGGTTACGAGCCATCGTTCGTGAACGCTTGGTCTCACAAAAGAACTTATCCATTTGTATGTTAAAAATTATAAATTTTTCTTGGTGATGATCATTTGTTATGTCAAAACTTCAGTGACCGTAAAATATCACGCTAAATAGATGACAATTTATAACCATCAAATTCACGACCGTCTAGTTGAGGACTTAGGGCTGAAAATAACCATCAAATTCACGACTGTCACCGCCATGTTTAACCAACTAATTTGGTTTTATTACACTTACAAGATCGAGGCAATATTACATGAGAAAAGCTTAACTTTTAATAGTTAGGAGAGTAAACATCCTTTAAAATTATGTTATAAACTAAATCCTTCATTTTTTTTACATCAAAAGGAAGGAGTGAGAATTTCTTAAGCTGTTTTTTCTAAAGAAAAATCATGGGCGTCTTCATTATTAAGGAATTCAATTGTAAGAATTAGGCTTCGTTTGGTTCGGTGTGGGGCTGCCGTTCGAAAATGAGGGGGGAGGCCGCGGTTCGATTTGTGAAGTTTTCCTCCGTTTTCTTAGGCGCTACGGGCTCAAACGCGGCAAATGCCGTGGGCGTTTGGTTACCCGCCGTGTGGCGGCGTTTGCCCCAAACGCGCGCTCCAAATACCATGCCAAATGAACTCATAGAATTGTGGCCAATTTCATTTTCTACTACAAATATTGGAATTAACAAATTTTCATGTTCAGCTATAGGTAGAAACTTAGGCTCAGTTTGGCACGGTGGTGGTGGTCATGAACGCGAGGGTTAAATTGTCATCTGTTAACACCCACCTAAAGAACTTCATCCATTTTTATGTTGAAACGGATGATGTTTGTTAGGTGATCCTTAACGAATGACGGTTTAACCCATGCATTTACGACCGCCACCACCGTGCCAAACAGAGCCATGGTGGGGCGGTCATGAACATGTGGGGTTAAATGGTCATTCGTTAACACCCACCTAAGGAACTTCATCCACCACCTCTGGATAAATCATTAAGAGGTTTTTCAATGATTTTTTTGAGCTGAAAACGGACAGCCGGAACAAAAGTTATGATCATATTTATTAAATCATATTTATTGCGTCATATTTTTTTGACCATATTTATTGAGTCATATTTACCGAGCCATATTTATTTGTGTCATATTAATTGCACCACATTTATATAGCGTTAAATGAGCCTGAACGGGAAAATCTGTTTGCTAAATGATAGATTTATCCGAGCACTATTCAATAGGCTTTCCGGGGCTGAAAATGGACAACCGGATAAAAAAATATGACTCTATTTATTGTTCTATATTTATTGGGCTATATTTATTATGTCATATTTATTGAGTCTTATTTATTGAGGCATATTTTCTGAGCCATATTTATTGTGACATAATTATTGAGTCATGTTTCTTGTGGCATTTTCATTAAAATATATTTAATAAGCCATATTTATTGAGTCATATTTATTATGCCAAATTTATTGAGATATATTTATTGCGTCATATTTATTATGTAATATTTATTATAACATATTTATTGAGTGTTGAATGAGCCCGAACGGGTAATCATGATTGTCATTGGATAAATCATTTAGAGTTATATTTATTATGTCATATTTTTTTTGTCGTATTTATGACACCAAATTTATTGTGTCATATTTATTGAGTGTCAAACAAGCCCAAACAAGTAATCATGTTCACCAATAAATAAATCATTTCGAGTACTTTTAAATGGGTTAAATAGTCTAAGGTTGTTGATGGGTTCTCCTTAAGAAATTTCGAGTCAGATCAAGGGGTCCGAGCGACCACGCAAGAAGAAGCACGAGCAAGCACCTTCGGCCCAAGTATGAGCACGCCACGCTAAAGTAGGTCCAGCGCGGTTTGTGAAGAGTTAAAGGGAAATGTCATTTTCCTTTAGCATTTTCATATTCACTCATGTTCAATGATTTTTTAACTGTAGGTTCACATAATGATTCCTTCTCTTTATGAAGAGCTAAAGGGAAATGTCTTTTCCTTGGATTTTCATGTTATTAAATTTATGATGTATGTGTCACTACGGTGGAAACAATATTTTCAAAGTTAATAACAGATGCAGTGACACATAAACCTATGAGATCTATATAACCAAACACTATTATTCTCAAATTGGAGTGCAAACGCAAATTTATTTTCCAAACTTATGAATACAAAAATAAAATGAGCTTGGATAAACGATTACTAAATTGCGAAATCAATTTATACCGGTCTTGAATTCTTGCTCGTTTTTCATCATGGCCGTGATTCCAAAGGCCGCAGGATCCGATGACATACACACCTGATAGAGGATTTAAATTCTACAACACAGACAGAGTCAGCACAAAGAAAATGTAATCATGCATTCTGTATCCTGATCTTTAAAGTCCAAAGTACAACTATATATATATATGCAGTACATTAACAACATCAATATGATCAATGTTTATTAAGATACTCACTTTAATCAATATAAGTTTAATTCATGCTTATACCTTTGTGCAGTCGACGGGTATTCCAAACTCAGAACAGCGGAGAGTATGTCCTGCTTCAGTCTCGGTCTGCAGTGGAGATTTCTCCAGTGCTGTGATATCTGCCGGCAAGCTGAGAGGATGAAGATGAAGGCCGAATCTATGCCTTTTGTTTCACCGGCGATAGAGATCGGGATGGAGTTCGGTTATCGATATCCAGGAATGTCCGGCGGTGGAGATCGGATGAAGCCCGATGGTTGCAGATCAACAGGCGGTGGAGATCTGGATCGGAACGCGGGCGATCTGGAGAAAGAAGATGAAGACCGGCGACTTCAGATGGATGGGTGCGGCGATGTAGACCTAGATCAACCCTTGCCCTTGGTGCCGAAGGCGGAGTAGCACGCAAGCCGCAAGATCGCCGACGACAGAGGTCGGCTTTGATATCGTTTCCAAGAAGCCGAGTCGGAGAGGAAAACGCCGACTGCTAGGTTTTGATTTTCTTAAGACCGAATGGAGATCTACAGTTACAAAAAGTGTTAGGGACCGTTGGTTTGCACCGTTTTCACACAGCGTTTCTGTTTTGAGTTTTCGCAGACCAAATGTAGGCGTTCGTTTGACTATGTTTTGCATCGTTTTCGTTTTGAGATGAAAACGCTGTGTTTTCATTTCTTCTAAATTTATCTGGCTCCAAAACACACCTCAAGAGGTGCGTTTTGCTGTGTTTTGAGAATAGACGTTCTCTTCTTCTCTTCTTCCCCGGCGATTTTCCGCAAGGAGGAGGGGTCGGCGCTGTCGTCGTCGTCGGCTGCCCAGCTTGGAGCAGAGACGGAAGCTGGCGACACGAAGCAGAGACAGAAGCTTGGACAAGGAAGAAGATGCTGGAAGCTTATCCAGAGCAGAGAACGTAGAAAGAAAAAAAAAACTTCGGCAACGCCGGGAGCTTCGGACCGAAAAACGACTCGCTTTGGGAGAGCACAGGGCTATCGAGTTCCTGCAGAGTCGGCGAATAGGAAGAGAATGGCCTTGGTTTGATTGGTTCCGCTGGAATAGAGGAGAAAGATGATGATGTGTATGAGCTCGAAAATAGTGCCGGTGCCGTTTATGGATAAAAAGCAAGCTGGGCTATCGTCAGTTTTAGTTTTGGTCTAAAACAAACACAAAAAATACATTTTTCAAACGAACATAAGTTTTCGTTTTACCTCAAAACGAAAACTCATGATTTTTCGTTTTGGCTCAAAACGAAAATCTTCTCATGAAAACTTGCAAACGAACGGGCCCTTATGATTTTTTTCACTCTTGTTCACGCCAATCAATCGGTATTTTCAGGAATCTTAATATTGAGTATTAATAGGAGATGCTCAAAATGGGAGTTAATTGAATTTAAATGGATGAAATCAATTCCATTAAAACCCAATTTAACTCCATAAATTGTATTCATGACCATACCAAAACTGTGCCAAGAGCGAGACCAAAATCGTGACATGAATTGCGAGACAGTCTGACCCACCTATCACATGCTTTGACCGTTTGTGCGACTAAATTAATGCGCACTCGTAAGAGTCCGAATAGACCAAATATTCACGTACGAATTCAGCAGGACGTATCGATGAGTCAAGTCCAATTAATGGGAAAAGTTCCAACATTTCAAGCACAAGCCAAATCTTAGTAAGCTTTGTAATTGAATTTTCTTTGTATAGTCCAACGAGAGGATTAATGAATTTTATTTAATTTGATTGTTTTGACAAATATTGTTAGAAGATAGTAGAAAATTATGTAAAAGCTCATTGTAATTGTGCCTCATTTATGAGCCTAAGTTTGTCTTCGGTTTAGTCTCACATTGTATTCTTGGGATTTCTCTCTTCCTCTCTACCTATATATTTGTACTCATATTTAAAGTTTATACAAGAAATACAGCCTACAAGTTTCCTTGCTTCCTTTTTTTATATGGTTTCAGAGGGATACGGTCCGACCTATCCGTTTCTGTCCGCCTGGTTGTCCTGATTAACCGGGCAGCCTGTTCTCTAGCTTAACCGCTGTCTTGCGGCCTCCTCTTGTTTCTAACCGTGGCTTCCCGCGCGATTAGTTTGTCTATCCTCTTCTCTTGCTCTCTCTGGGTTTCCACCTCTTCTTCCCCCCTCCCCCATTCCCTTTCATAAACCTCTCGGTCAGTGGGCCCTCTTGTTCTCCTTAACAGGACGATCTCCTCCTGTCTTCTTGCGGCTTCCCTATCCGCCTTTTCTTCCCGCCTTCTCGCACCGCATTTTAGTCGCGGCATTCTCCTGTGCCGCTGGTGTGCTCATTGTGACCGTGCGGTCTGTTTTGCTTAAGTTGCTCCAGCTCCCCTTCTCGTTGCTGCTTCCCTACCCACTGCGACCTCTCTTCTTGCGCCGCAGGCTCTTCCCGCTGCGCACAGGCTCCCTTCCCGCTGTTGTTTCTTGCGCATGCAACCTCTTCCTCTCACTGCGGCTTTCCAAACCGCTGCAAGCACCGCATCTTGGTCGCGGCACCTTTCTGTGCTGCTGGTGTTCTCGCCGAGACCGTGCGGTCTCCCTTGCTTAAGTCGCTGCGGCTTCCCTTCCCTCCCATTCTTCCCTCCCTTGCTTAAGTCGCTGCTGCTTTCCTATTCGTTGTTGCTTTTCCCTAGTCTCTGCGGGCTTCCCGCACGACCTTCTCTTTACCACTGCGACTTCTCTACCCGATGCGGGCTCTGCATCTTGGTTGTGGTCTCTTGCCGTTGGTGTGTTGACACCGAGACCGTGCGGCTTCTCTTCTTCTCCTCCGTCCGCTTTCTTCAGGTTGTGGGTTGCCTCTCTTAGCCGCTGCGGCCTCTCAACTCGCTGCGGGCTCCGCATCTTGGTCGCGACCTCTTGCCGCTGGTGTAGTGACACCGAGACCGTGCAACCTCTCTTCTTTTCTGCTCCGCTTTCTTCAGGTTGCGGGTTACCTCTTCTCGCTCGGCTTCCTCTTCGTGTGCGGATAGTTCTGTCCGCTACGGTTTCCCTCTGCTGTTGTCTTCTGTCCGCTGCGGCTAGCCTCTTCCTACGGCTTCAAGGATTCTACCACTGCCTCCGGCAAGTACGCTGGTGCTTCAAATCTGCCACATTGGGCTGCTTCCTCTGCTACTGAACCTCGGGATGAACTCAGTATTACAACTATATCTCTCCGTGGCAAAAGGAACTTTGTGGAATGGGTTCATTGAGTTCATCAGGTGCTCCAGACAAAAGGACTGCTTTGTTACTTGACTCGGGCTACTCCTACCCTTCCTACTGATGAGTGGCTTCGTGATGACGGCCATGTGCAATCTTGGCTTCTCAACTCCATGAATACTGAGCCATACATGATGACCATGTATCATGACCCGACTAAGTCCATGTAGGAGGAACTCCACTCCTTCTATTCTGGCCAAAACAGCCTTCAACATTTGTTTGACATCATCACTAATCTTCAATCCCTTGATCCCGGGATACCTGGCGATAGGACTTCCTTCGTTGCCAAGGCCAAGACACTTGTTGAGGCATGGATACAACACCAGCTTCCTACTACTAATTTGCTTGCCCAACGGGCACAAAAAGAAGCTGTCGGGGTTGCCACGTTGATGGAAAGGGTTCCTCCGTATCTGCACAGTATTTGAGCTCAAATACTCTCCTCTGCCACTACTCCCACTCTCTCTCTGATGTTTACTCCATGCTTCTGAAGGTCACTCCACCACCCAAGGCTCCTCTACCTCCCTCTCCATCTCTTCTTCAGTTACCTTCACCACATCCCTCTGCTCGTAATACCTCAACCAGTGGGGGTCTCCATTCGTCTCGGGGACGAGGAGGTACTAGAACCCCCCTTAAATGCACTTTCTGTGGTCAGGAAAATCATCTGGAGGCTACCTGCTATAGTAAGCATGGTCCCGCCACCCCATCTTGCTGATTTTACGAAGGCTGAGTCTCTACACTTGGCTTCTACTTCGACTTCCTCAAATGCTCAATCTGACATTGATGCTATCCGCACCCAGCTCCAGCAACTCCAAGGGGTGATTGCTCGCTTCTCGGGCTTCGTGGCTTCCATCGCCAATGAAGGTATAACCTGTCTATCTCGGAGTTCCCACTAGATTATGGACTCTGGTGCCACCCACCACATTACTTGCCAGAAGTCGCCGCAATACTTGGCCGTCCATCATCCCAAGTTCATTACTATTGCTAATGGTGACTCCACCCCTATCTCAGGAGCTGCTGATATCCATCTCACACCCAACCTCTCCTTAACCTCGTTTCTTCATGTTGCAGGCTCCCCGTTCAACTTTCTTTTTATTAGCTGACTTACACATGATCTTGATTGTTGTGTTACATTCTCACCATCTTATTTTATTATGCAGGATCGGCAAACGCGAAATATTATTGGTAGCGGACGGTTGTCTCATAGGATCTATCTTCTTGATGTCCTTCCATCTACCCTTTCCATCATCTCTTCAGTTGAGTGACATCGTCGGCTTGGACATGATCCCCTCCAGATTCTAAAGCAAGCTCTTCCGGATGTCACCTTGAATGAGTTTACGTGCGAGTCATGTATCTTTGGTAAACAACATCAAGTTTCTTTTAGTCATGTCTGTAATTATAGTACTTCTTTATCCATTGTCCATTATGATATTTAGGGCCCTTATAAATTCCCTAGTGTATTTAGGTAAACGTTACTTTGTTACCTTTATTGACGTTTACTCTCGAGTGACATTGTTATATTTACAACAGGATCGTATCGAACTCACTTCTATATGCTGTACATTCGTTACTGAACTTTGTACTCAGTTTTCTTTCTCGCTTAAAATTATCTGCACTGACAATGCGCTGGAATATACGAGCCGAACGTTTGTCTCACTTTGTGCTGAATTTGACATTATACATCAAACATCTTGTGCTAACACTGCTCAGCAAAATGGTATTGCTGAGCGCAAAAATCGGCATCTTCTTGACGTTGCCCGCTCCTTAATGCTCCAGATGCAGGTACCCATAGAATACTAGAACTTTGAAGTATCGGTTGCATGCCATCTCATAAACTGCCCGCCTTCCTCCGCTCTCCACTTTGCCACTCCGTTTAGCCTCCTCTTTCCTTCTCAATCTCTGTTTCGTCTCCCACCTCGGCTGTTTGGGTGTCTTTGCTATGTCCATAACCTTGGTCCACCTACGGATAAATTTGCCCCCCGTGCAATCAAATATATATTCGTAGGGTACTCTCACACTCAAAAAGGGTATGCGTGTTACTCTCCTATCGACTGGAAAGTGGTTGTGTCCACTGATGTTAATTTTCTAGAAGACCAACCCTTTCTGTCATCCACTTCAGTACCTCCTTGTCTACACCCTGTGCCTCGTCCTGCTATCCCAATCACGACTTATCTACATCCTCTTCTTCCAACACCCAATGTGGAACCACCATCCCAAACCACCAGCACCCAAACCCCCCTCTCATCTGTGTCTACACTCGCCATAGTCTGAACTCCGGAGCCCAGCCACTGCTCCCGTCTACCAGTACTATCTTGTGGCTAGCTGACCCTGCCCCCGCCTCTACAGTTCATCCTTTGGCCAACTATATTTCCCTACATCGGCTCTCTCCTCCTCTGCTCAAATTTGCTCTTGCTCTTTCCTCTATTTCTCTACCTAATACTATGTAGGAGGCTCTCCAACACCCTGGGTGGAGTGCGACAATGGAAGCTGAAATGTCAGCCCTTTGGGCTAATCATACTTGAGATTTGGTTCCTCTTCCGTCTGCCCAATCCTGCGTTAGCCGTAAATGGATCTTTGCCATTAAACATGTTCTAGATGGGACTATCGATCGTCTCAAAGCCCGTCTTGTAGCTCGTGGGTTAACTCAGCAACAAGGCTTGGACTATGAGGAGACTTTCTCCCCTGTCGCCAAACTAAATACTGTTCGGGTTCTTATCTCCCTTGATGTTCACCGTCGCTGGCCACTACATCAGCTGAACATTAAAAATGTCTTTCTTAATGATGATCTTCAAAAGACAGTTTTCATGAACCAACCTCCCGGGTTTGAGACCACGGGGGAGTCTAGGGTATGCAGACTGCGTAAGGCTATCTATAGTCTCAAACAGTCTCCTCGAGCTTGATTTGAAAAATTTAGCAAGGCTGTTCGTGATATTGGCTTTCAGCGAAGCTCGACTGGCTTCTCTCTTTTTACCCGTCATCGATCAACATGGACTGTTATTCTCTTAGTTTACGTGGATGATATTTTGATAACTGGCGATGACTCTACAGGGATACAACAGATCAAACGACACTTAAACTCTATCTTCCAAACAAAAGATCTGAGAAACCTTCGGTACTTCCTTGGACTTGAGGTTGCTCGAAGACCTGATGACATGGTCCTATCTCAATGGAAATATTTTCTTGACCTTCTTCAGGATGCTGGTTATTTCGGATGTAAACCCGCTGAAACACATATGGATGTCAAGCACAAGCTAAGTGCTCATGGAACCAAATCAGATTCTCTACTTACAAATCCTGAATATTATCGGCGCCTTGTAGGAAAACTGATATATCTAACAGTTACAAGGCCCGATATCTATTTTGTTGTTAGAGTGGTTAGTCATTTGATGCACTCACCAAGAATATCTCATCTACAGGATGTCAAACGCATCCTCAGGTACTTGAAAGCTGCCCCGGGACGAGGGTTGGTATCCCTTGTTGCGTACACTGATGCTGATTATGCGGGCTCGCTTGACGATCGACGATCCACCACTGGTTTCTGTACCTACTTTGGAGGAAATCTTATCACATGACGCAACAAGAAGCAATCAGTTGTTGCTCGCTCTTGCGATAAAGCCGAGTATCGTGCTATGGCTGCTATCGTGTCTGAACTTACCTGGTTAGAGAGCCTTCTTTGTGATTTGGGTGTCAAACTCTCCTCACATACTACTCTATTCTGCGACAGTCAGGCTGCTATACATATTGCGAAGAATCCTGTGTTCCATGAGCGAACAAAACACATTGAGGTTGATTGTCACTTTGTCCGGGAGAAGGTCCAACTGAAGAAACTTGAAATGGAGCATGTTCCAGCCTCCGAGGAAGTTATAGACATCTTTACCAAGCTTCTACCTCGGCCATTGTATCAGCAGTTTCTATCCAAGCTTGGTGCTTACGATTTGTATGCTCCAACTTGCGGGGGAGTGTTAGAAGATAATAGAAAATTATGTGAAAGCCCATTGTAATTGTGGTCCATTTATGAGCCCAAATTTGTCTTAGTTTTAGTCTCACATTGTATTCTTGGGATTTCTCTCTTCCTCTCTACCTATATATTTGTACTCATACTTAAAGTTTATACAAGAAATACATCGTACAAGGTTCCTTGCTTCCTTTTTCTACAGATACAAATAACAACACCACTCAAGCCTTTATCCCATTATAGTGAGGTCGGCTATATGAATCATTTGCCGTCATTGTGCCCTATCTTTTGTTTGGACAAATAATAGAACTGAAATTTAGACCAATTTTAACTCTAATACAAATTAGAATTGAATTCAAATCCAGCATCAAATTCCAATTATGTCAAACTAAGTTGATTCTAAGAGCTCTTCCTCGTCATATTCATTTAATGACTGTAATCGCCACACCTATTAGTTGATTTTTGAACTATAACTTTACATAAATGATTCATCATATTCATGATGAGCAGGAGAAAATGTATATTTACCCTGATTTTTCATGCCAAGGGTAAATTCTTTGTTCAAAAGTGGTTTATAAACTCGCCTTAATAAGTTTGTTGGGTATAATTAATATCATCGACATGTATGTACTCGAATCTTGAGAAATATTGTATCTCAACTCCTAAAAATTATTGATATAGGAGTGAAAATTCAATATTCCTAGCTAGAGTGTGCCTCAAGAGATACTTTCTTAATGTATTTCCTAAATAGATTTGCATACTCAAAAACCTATCTTTTATAAATAAAAATTAATGATCTTTTAACTTTCTAATGTATTTCCTAAATAGATTTACTGTGTGCTCAAAATCCTATCTTTTATAAAAAAATTAATGATTTTAATTTTGCATCTTAGCCCCTCTCGTAGATGTTTGGGGGGACTTATTTTCACAGGTCAAGCAGTTATGACCGCATGAACCAGACCTTAATTAAGGTCCGGTTCATGCGGTCGGAACCGCTTGACCGTTTAAAATAAGTTCCCCCAAACGGAGCCTTAGTAGTGAATTAGATATTTTATGATAGAGAGATGTATCTCAGCCGCTTAAATATTTTTTTTTAAGATGTTTAAGAAGACAATTTCTTTAGAATGTTTTAGAGATATTTTTTTAGGTTCCTTGCCGAATAGATTTTACTACTCATGCTCATAAATCTATTTCCATTAAAAAAATCATAGTCACCTAGCTTTTGTATCCTAGCCTCTCTCCCCTCAATCGTGAGATAATTTATGCTGTATCATGTCATAAGTTGATATTGTAATAGGTGCATTTGCCCAAAAGCCAATATTTTGAGGGTGCACTTTGCAAAAAAGTCCTACAAGCTTGTAATAGTTTGAAATATATATATTTTGATGATGAAGCCAATGTATGTTTTTGTTCGTGTTGTGCAAGGCCCATTGAGTTCTTATACAAATGTTTTATATGCCCACAGAATGCAAGTGCAAGCAAATTCCACATTTTATAAAATAAATGAACAAATTCCATATTTTATAAAATAGCGTCCACTCATATTACAAAATAAATTCAAACAAATCCCTCCTAATTAAATTTCCCCGCAAAAGCAGAGTCCAAATCCACCAAAGCCAATGCTTCTCTCACACAATCATTCCCACCAAAATCAAGGCCGCCGCAGCCACTCCGACGCCAAACAATCCCTCCGAGGCGGCACCGGCAATCGCCGGCGTCATTGCCGGCGCCACTGCTGGCCCTTCGTCTATCTCCAACGATGCAGGGGCCGGAGCCGGAGCCAAGAACCCTACCCTCCTCACATGCTTCTGCGAAATCACCACCACCACGACCCTCTCCCCTTTCTCGCAGGCCCCGGCGGCACCGCCGACGAAATAGTATGCGCCGGATCTAACCAGGCCGACCCTATTGTCGCCTCCATGATGCACCGCGATGGGATTCGAAGTTCGGCAGGCGTAGTAATCATCCCTGCTTACCTCTACCACCGAATCCTTTTCTCCATCAAAGTTCCAAACTGAAAAAGGAAGCAAATTTAAGACTACAGTTCTACAAATTGAGCTGAAATTGAATGTGCGAGTTGGATTTAACACATTTGTTTACATATACCGAGAGAATCGCCGACTTGGAAGCGGGTGGATTCAGCCCACTGGATGAGGTTTTGGGCGGAGGAAGAAGATGGGATCTTCCATGAGTTGATGCTGCTGCCTCCGACGAGGATTTCCCGGCCATGAGAGGCTGTGGAGAGGAGGAAGAGGGTGAGGAACAAGATGGAGTGAGGGCTTATTGGATATGCCATGAGCTAGAGAGAGAAATTGCTGGAAGATTTGACCGTTGGGGAGTTTCTGAGGTAAAGAGATGAGTTGCAGAGCTGAGAGGGTGTGGGCGGATTTTAAAGGGGTTGATGCAGGAAAATAGCCGTTGGGACTGTGGCTTTTACAGGTGGATATCAAAGGATTTTATTTAGGATAATTCTATGTACACCCAAAATCTATCTAAATATCATGAAAAGTGGGTCTCACACCACTATTTTCATAGCAAAAACACCTGATTTCAAACTCTGCAAAGTCAAATAAATTTTATTTATTTTATTGTGTGGAACCCACTTTTTGTGGTATTTAGGTGGATTTTAGATATGCGTAGAATTATCCATATATATATATATATATAATCCATAGAGATTCGCTGACGTCAGATTGCAGTAGGTCAATAAGTAGACCCGACTCTAATTAGAAAAACACCCGACTCTATCCCTTTATTTTATTGTCGGGTGTTTTTTATCTATGGGCCGCACTTTTAATATTAGAATATTAAAAAATTCTATTGCCCGGTATTTTTTTAGGGCGCTGCTATCCGCACCGCAGTTTTGGCTATTCGCACCGCACTTTCTCCTAATGTTTTGTGCCTTTTCGAAATACTCCTTATACATGCATTTTTTTGGAAAAGTGTTCTACACGAAAGTTGTAGATCTCGACGAGAATTACTACTTTCGTGTTGAACACTTTTCCTAAAAATGCATGTGCAAGGCGTACTTGAGAAATACGTTCAGATTTTGCGCCTTTTGGAAATACACTTTGTACATACATTTTTAGGAAAAGTGTTCAACACAAAAGTTGTATATATCGTTGAGATCTATAACTTTCGTGTTGAACACTTTTCCTAAAAATGCATGTACAAAGCGTATTTTCAAAAGATATGAAAAATCAGGAGAAAGTGCGGTGCAAATAGTCAAAACTGCGGTGCGGATAGCAGCGCCCTTTTTTTATCAGCGAGTCCCACATTTTGTGGTATTTAGGTGGATTTTAGGTACGTGTAGAATTATCCATATATATATATATATATATATATATATATATATATATATATATATATATATATATATATATATATATATATATATATAATCCATAGAGATTCGCTGACGTCAGACTACAGTAGGTCAATAAGTAGACCCGACTCTAATTAGAGAAACACCAGACTCTATCCCTTTATTGCATGTGCAGCTGCACCCCCGCCATCCCCAGAGTTTAGAGACGTGAGTTCCGCCGAGCAGCATAGAGAGAGAGAGAGAGAGAGAGAGAGAGAGAGTATATGAGGATTATATGTAGCACATGTATAGCCTATGAGCTTATTTAAACACTTAGGCTCCGGCCCTACAACCACTGTGATTTTGATATGTTATATATAAATCTGCAATGGTTTCCTGTTAATGTTTTCACTATATTTTGATGGGTTGTGTATGTTATGATTCGAGCCAAGCAAGACAGCCACCTAGTGCTTGGATAGGGTGGATCGTTTTCCCCTAAGGAGCACTGGGTGGGCGTCTTGGGCCAATAGTACCCCTCTAGCCTGACCCGGGCAAAAGGTTTGGGGGGGGGGGGGGGGTATTACAAACGGATCAGAGCCATCACGATTCGTCCTTGTGTAGCAGTCTCAGGATCCCTTCGTCCCTCGCTTCGTTCTTGGTTCAGGATGAACCTTATAGTGGAAGCCTGGTGGACCCTAGTGTAGAGGCTTAGGGATTCTAGATTGTACGATAGTACGCTCATACACCGTTTTTTTCCACTTGGGTTGTCGTTTTTGCAAATTTCTCCTACTTTTGCAAAATAGTGACACTCTTTCCTGTTACTTCTCCAGATACCGGAGTACAGTAACGAGGGATCCTCGTCCAGAGGATACATTCCAGCTACCTCACCACCAGACCCGGTTGCTCCCGCGGCCGTACTGTTTGCCGAGACAGATATAGGGCATACTCTGACGGCTATACTAGCGACTTTTCGGGATGCCCTGACATAACCACCGTGAGAGATGATCGCACCCACCGATCTGCTGACGACTTTCCGAGGACTGAGGCCTCCCCCTTTCAGGGGTACAGAGACGACCATCCAGGTAGAGGAGTGGGTGGAGCGAGTGGAGGAGTTTTTAGTAGGGATGATGTGCCCAGCTGTGGCTGCAGTCTCTTTCGTGGTGACCCTCTTGGAGGGATATGCGAGGGATTGGTGGAGAGCGGCTAGTCGCTCTACCTTTCGAGGTCGGCCGATGAGCACGATCCTTTGGGGGGAGTTCTCCGTGGCCCTACTAGAGTTTTTTATCACAGATGCAGACCAAGCCGCGCTGCAAGAGAGGTTCCTGCTTATTCGATAGGGCAACCGCACCATAGCAGAGTACGAGAGAGAGTTTATTCACATGACACAGTTTGTCGGGAGTCTGGCTGCCTCCGACAGGGATAGAGCTTCTTGGTTCTACCGAGGACTACAAGATGACTTGAGGCAAGCCTTGATCATGCTCTCTCAGACGACTTTTCACACCATAGCTACCCATGTGACAGCCTTAAAGTTGGACCAGCAGACAGTGGCTCATCGACGCAGAGGTCAGGTAGAGCTTCCTCGAGACCAGAGGCGAGACAGAGGAGTCGCTACCCACAGACAGGATAGAGAGCGCAGGCAGCGACGCCGCATGCAGCCTTATAGGCGCCCACTAGTACCCCCAGCACCCGCAGCTGCACAGCCAGCCGTTAGACCAGCTCCAGCTCGACAGCCCCCACTAGTGGCCCGACGAGATTTTCCCTTCACAGGGAACTGCTTCTTGTGTCACCAGCCAGGACATATAAGGGCCTTTTGCCCTCAGGTGACGGGGAGACCCGGATTAGGAGCAGTGCAGGGTGCGCAACCGGCACGAGGACAGGGTCAGAGAGGCTGTAGAGGCAGAGCTGGCAGGAGAGGCCAGTAGGGCCGAGCAGAGCCCCAGGAGGCCTACACACTGGACCTGCAGCACAGACCGGCCCCTGACGTAGTCATAGGTATATATTTTAGGCGATAGGAGATATCAAATCTTCCACTGATGTTGTATATTTCATATATATATATATATATATATATATATATATATATATATATATATATATATATATATATATATATATTAGTTGGATGATATATATCTATATATTTCCCATGTCGTCAGGAATCTTGTTGGTAGAAGGACACCCTGCCAAAACCCTTTTCGACACAGGAGCGACTCATTCTTTCGTCTCTCAAGAATTTATCGCAACAAAAGGAAATGTCATCCGTTCAACCGGACTGTCTATACGAATCCGTTTACCAGACGGGTCAGATATGACATCTACCGAAAAGTGTTTGTTCTAGGCTACGCTGAGAGAGGTAGAATTTGAAATCTACGCAACCATCCTAGCTATAACTAGGTTTGCCATAATTCTGGGAATGGATTGGCTGGCCAAGCACCAAACCCAGATAAACTGTTCCACGCGAGAAGTCCGGCTACAGAATCCAAATGGACAGAGCGTCGCGTTGACAGGTGTGCCCTCTGTCTCGCGTATTATCTTGACTTCTACGCAGATGGTAAAATCCGTCTGACAGAAGGACGAAGTATTTCTTATTTATTTCGAGATGGAAGATAAAACCCAGGTGTTCGCCAAGGTCCCAGTAGTCCGCGACTTTCCAGATATATTCCCCGAGTCCCTCTCGGGATTGCCACCCCAGCGAAAGGTCGACTTTCAGATCGAGCTCGTGACCGGAGCACGGCCAGTATCGCGAGCCCCCTACCAGATGGCCCCAAGGGAGCTGACTGAACTAAAGGTCCAGCTTCAGGAACTAATAGATGTCGGATTCGTCCGCCCTAGTTCCTCGCCCTAGGGAGCCCCGGTACTTTTTGTCAAGAAGAAGAACGAGACTCTGTGATTGTGCATCGACTCCAGGGAACTAAATAAGCTTACCATACGCAACACGTACCCCCTCCCTAGGATCGACGAACTGTTCGATCAGTTGCAAGGTGCTTCGATATTCTCCAAGATGGACCTGAGATCCGGCTATTACCAGCTTCGAATCCGAGAGGAAGATATCCCCAAGACTACCTTCAGCTCCTAATACGGTCTATACGAGTTCTTGGTGATGCCCTTCGGGCTCACCAACTTGCCCTCCGCCTTCATGGCCCTGATGAATAGAGTCTTTGAACCCTTCTTGGATCATTTTGTCATCGTCTTCATAGATGACATCCTAATCTACTCAAGGACCAAGACAGATCATTTTTGGCACCTGCAGATGGTGATATTAAAGCTCCGGGAGCACTCTCTCTTCGCCAAATTTAGTAAGTGCGAATTCTGTCTAGAAGAAGTTGGATTCTTGGGCCACACGATAAACAAGGAAGGCGTGGCAGTAGACCAAGCTAAGATCCAGGCAGTACAAAATTGGCCGCCGCTCAAGATGGCTGCGTTTATCCAGAGTTTCCTCGGCCTTGCCGGATACTACAGGAAGTTTGTCGAGGGATTTTCCAAGATCGCCCTACCCCTGACTGCTCTCACCAAGAAAGACATCACATTCCGATGGACGCCGGAGTGCGAGGCTGCATTCATCGAACTGAAGAAGCGGCTGACTTCCGCGCCAATCCTTACGATTCCTTCAGGGACCGTGGGATTTCAAATCTACAATGATGCCTCCTTGAAAGGATTGGGAGCAGTTCTAATGCAACATGACAAGGTAGTGGCCTATGCTTCGCGGCAACTGAAGCCGTATGAATTAAACTACGCAGTGCACGATTTAGAGTTGGGCGCCGTCGTCTTCGCCCTTAAAATCTGGAGGCATTATCTGTACAGAGTAAGATGTGAGATCTTCTTGGACCACAAGAGCCTCAAATATATCTTCACGCAGAAAGAGCTGAATCTCTGGCAGCACCGATGGTTGGAATTCTTATGCGATTACGACTTCGCTCTCCAATATCACCCCGGGAAGGCTAACAGAGTTGCTGACGCTTTGAGCCGCCAGCCTGCAATAGCCGGGAGTTGGATGGAGCAGATCCCTAAGGAACTTTTCCAGTCTTTGATAGACTTGGAGATTACCCTGGTTGCCTGAAGAGATCCGGAAGAGTACTATTCTCAGCTGTATTAGATGGAGATCCAATGCGACATCCGGGACCGGATACGAGAAGCCCAGAAGATCGACCCAGAGGTAATACCGATCATCCGATCTATGCAAGGAGTGGCCCATGAGGATTATAAACTGCATGATGGGATTATGTAATTCAAGCATCGCATATTTGTTCCCGCTACCGGAAGAATTCGTGAGGAAATTCTGCAAGAGGCCCATCAGTCCAGGTACTCGATTCACCCTGGCGTAGTTAAGATGTGCGTGGACTTGCGCATGATCATTTATTGGCCTGGAATGAAAAGAGATGTCACCAACTTCGTGGCCCAGTGTCAGACCTGTCAGAAGGTCAAAGCCGAATACCGCAATCCAAGAGGCCTATTACAGCCCCTGCCGATACCAGAATGGAAGTTCGAAGACATCTCCATGGACTTCGTCCACGGCCTACCTCGATCCCGCGCTGGGAATGACTCAATATCGGTGGTCATAGATCGACTCACCAAGGTAACGCGGTTTATTCCAAACCGATAGGGTGACGAAGAAGATATCCTGGCCAGGATGTTCCTAGAGCAAGTGGTACAATTTCACGGAGTACCAAAGTCCATCGTGTCAGATTGTGATGGGCGTTTCACATCTAAGGAGTGGAGGCGGGTACAGGCATATTTGGGAACCAAGTTGGCCTTCAGCACCGCCTTCCACCCGCAGATAGACAGACAGACGAAGAGGACGAACCGGGCGATGGAGGATCTTCTTCGACTGTGCATAGTGGAGCACAATGAGCCGTGGGAGCAGCTGTTGCCGTTAGTCGAATTTTCATACAATAACGCTACCAGGATAGTATTAAGATGGCTCCGTACGAGGAATTGTATGGAAGACGTTGCCGAACCCCGTTGACTTGGGCTCAGGAAGAGGACCCAGAAGCCTTGAGAGTGGCTTACATCGATGACACTATGGTAGAGATACGGCTGATCCAAGAACGAATGCGGGAAGCGCAGAGCCGGTAGGCTAAGTACTATGATGCGCGACACCGACTGGTGGAGTTCAGCATGGGGGAAATGGTGTTTCTAAAAATAAAGCCCATGCATGGTGTCTCCCGGTTGAGAAAGCAGAGAAAGTTAGAACCCCGCTTCTTGGGCCCCTATCCGGTGATAGAGCGTGTTGGCCCCGTCGCCTATCGTTTAGCCTTGCCCCCAGAGTTGGGGAATCTTAACGATGTGTTTCACGTCTCTTCCTTGAGACGAGTCCTCCGACAACCAGAGCAGTACCTTCCTACCCCTCCAGTGCAACTACAGTCAGATAGATCCATCCGACTCGAACCCATCAGAGTAGTAGATTACAAGGTCAAGACACTATGTAACAAAAGCATTCCGATGGTTAAGGTGCTTTGGTCAAACTGCGGACGAGAGGAGTTCACGTGGGAACCTGAAGCACTCCTCCGAGAAAAGCACCCAGAGCTCTTTCCCCAGGTATGTTACTTCTTTCCCCCTACTTCAAGCAAATTTTCAGGGACGAAAATCCTTTTATTTTTATTGGATTGTAACATCCCGACTTTTATTGGGCCACCAGAACCCTAGTGGGCCCAAAAAAAGTGGCTCGAACCCTACCCATGACCCGGTGGGAAATAACCCTAAGCGGGAAATAGAGCTAGAGATCTCCGATTTGAGTTCTGTCAGTTCCTGTGACCTCGTATAGTCAATACGAGCGCATCGGAACTCGTTCAGTCAAACCTCGAGGCCATATAGTGGATGTGGTCATTCCATGTAAAATGCAACGAGTGTGAGATTTTGGAAATTGAGCTAGAGAACTCCGATTTGAGTTCCGTCAGTTCCTGTGGCCTCATATAGTCAATATGAGCGCATCAGAGCTTGTCGCGTCACGATCCAAGGTCTAACGACAATTTTACACACTTCGGCCATTTTAGCGTGCTGCGACACGCAGATTTTGGACTTTCGCCAAATGGACTCCGACTCAACCCCAGTCAGTGGCATCAGACTCGTGTGGTCAATACAAAGTCAACCGAACTCGTTCCGACCAATTTCAAAGACAATTGGTCAACCCATGGTCAAATCAAGCATAGTCGTGCACCGAAAAGAGTGCGCACACCAATTGTGACACGACACCCGAACTTTGACCTGACCCCGATGACTTGGACCCACTTTGACTTTGACCAACAAGGGGGACCCACCCTAGGGTTGAATTGGTCAAACCCTCTTAAAAATCCACTTTTTGGATTTTTCTCCAAGTGAGGGGCCCACCTCCTCCCCAAAGGAGGATGGCCCATGCCTCCCCCTCACTCTCCTTGGGCCCCCAACCAGCAAGCCCCTATCCTAAAGCAAGTGGAGGCCCACCTACTTCTTCTCCCTCACTCCCCCTCTCTTTCTTCACCATGAAGGCCCAAGCCCATAAGGGCCCATCCATTTTCCCCACATGGGGGAAAATAAGAGACCTCCAGCTGTCCTTGGACAGCTGGAGGGTGGGATTAATCCCTCCCTAGGGAGGGATTAGTCCACACCACCCAAAGGGAGGGAGCTCCCCCTCCCCCTCCCTATAAAAGCCACCCCCATATCTTTCCCTCACAGCTCTCAGAGAAGCCCACTCCCCCTGCTCCCCCCTCTGCCGGAGCTCTGGTGGCCGGAAAAAGCCAACCCGAGGAGCTCCTCCCCCTCCACCACCACCACCCTCCATGGCCACCAAACCCGGCCACCTCCAAGCGCCCCCAACCCAGGTGGAAGCCTTCTCCCTCCCTCTTCCCTATTCTGGACGTCTTGCATGGCGCTCCCGGCGCCCGGAGTGCCGCCGCCGTCACCCTCCTCCCTCCCGTTAAAAAAAAAATAATGGCTCCGGCGACGGCACGCGGCGGCAAGCTGCCGGACCCCCGCTGGAGGGAGCACCCACCCCCGGGCAGTCGGCCGGGGGTGGAGTCACGGCCGGCCGACGGCTGGAGACGCCTGTTATATATATATATAATATGTATTATATATATTATATAAATATATAATTATAATATTTATAATAAATATTATAATATTATAACTATAATGGGTTGATTTTTTTTAGACTAAAATATGCTCATAGGAAAAAAGTATTGAATATGAAAAATGTTCCCCTAACTAAGGGCTTCCTTCACGAAACTTTTGAGAATTTTTGGAGTTGATTTGTTATTTTTAAAAACCTAAATGAAATTTTTTTGGCCAAATTAAAGGCCCAAAACTCTTCGAAAAATTATGAAAATTTTTCTAGGCTCATTTCAGACCCTTCCAAGGGCTGTATCAAAATATGGGGTCATGAGGATAAGTTTTGATATGTTTTTCCCAAATTATGGAAGCCTAGGATCACACTCGGTATTTATTACGCTCATTTTCTCCAAAAACGAAAATTGGATCGCGCGTCTATCTTTTTTAATTGAAATTATAAATTCAAATTATCTTATCGACGAGAGTGGCTGAGGCAAGTGACCAAGCTCCGTGTGATCCGAGATTTTGTGAAACCGTCGAGCGCCTCGACTTTCGGGTGATCTGGGCACGCTCGGAAAGTGAGAGTACGAGTAGTGAGTTGTAAATTATTCTCGATAAATAATGAGGGTGTAACTCCTGATAAGCCCCGATCCGATTAAGTCGTGATTAACAAAGCGCAACCAACTCATAATCGGATCTTAATAATGAGTGTAACCCAAGAAAACCTTTAAAAACTGAGATGGAACTGAATCTCTCCTGAGAATGGAGATGGAACTGAATCTCTCCTGAGAACGAAGATGGAACTGAATGTGCCTCCTGCATGTAGATGGGACTGAATCTCTCCAGAGAACGGAGATGGAACTTAATGTGCCTCCTGTATGGAGATGGAACTAAATCTTTCCTGAGAACGGAGATGGAACCAAATGTGTCTCCTGGATGGAGATGGAACTGAATCTCTCCTGAGAACGGAGATGGAACTGAATGTGCCTCCTGGATGGAGATGAAACTGGAAAATCTCTCCTGAGAACGGAGATGGAACTAAAGCCTCCTGGATGGAGTGATTGGACTACTAACCATTTTCTTTATGATTATTCCAGTCTTGCACTGGTCCAGTTCCTTTATTCTTTTTAGTTCAGTACTTTCATTTCAGTACTACTCCAGTTTCGTACTGGTCAAGCTTATTTCAGTACTTTCATTTCAGTACTACTCCAGTCTCGCACTGGTCAAGCTTATTTCAGAACTTTCATTTCAGTACTACTCCAGTCTCGTACTGGTCAAGCTTATTTCAGTACTTTCTTCTCAGTACTACTCCAGTCTCGTACTGGTCACATTTCATTCCAGCACTTTAAATAAGCAGCATAATCACCACACTTATCCTTATCGCAATTTACTTTTATAATCCAGGGTCCTGCTCTGACGAGCAGTCGTTGTTAAGGTTGAGCCTTAGCTGGGGATAACCAGAGTCAAAGTAGTCTTTCAGGTCTAGCCCCAAATAAAGCGCTCCCACGATCCTTGTCTAAAGTAGAGCTAAGTGACAACGCCCGAAGTCTAAGCCTAGTAGGGCAGGCCGACGTAGACCCGATGTTATATTGTTTGCCTTTTGTTTGATTGTAAATTGCTTGTGGTGAAATAGTGGCGGGTCAGTCCCTTCCGCAGACCGTTCGTACCGGTGCGGGAAGGTTGACGACTCAAGGAGACAGGGAGATGAGTACCACGGGTGACCAGCCGTTATATTCCTAGTCGGGTTTTCCTCTGCTGGTCGGCCAAAACGATTCGCCGGATGTCGCTCACATCCAAGAGTACACATAGTTATACGTTAGGGCCTGGGACTGTGCGGTACGATCACCCCCAGAAGTGGTAGGACTGGCCACTGTCACCGACGGCCATATCGGTGAGGCCCGCGGGGCTCGCTACCCTGCTGGAACAGAATCGGTCCAAACTATGTCGACATAGGGTTTGTGTGCGCGCCTATGAATGCCTGCGATGTGTGCGCATCTATGAATGCCTCCGATGTGTGCGCATCTATGAATGTCTGCAGTGTATGTGCGGCTGTGAATGCCTGCGATGTGTGCGCGGCTAGGAATGCCTGCGGTGTGTGCGCGGCTGTGAATGCCTGCGGTATGTGCGCGGCTATGAATTCTTGCGGTGTGTGCGCGGTTGTGAATGCCTGCGATAGATTTCAGGATATGAAAACCTGATGAGCTAGTAGAGGCTTGTTATAAGCGATTTATACTATTGTTGCTTTTTCCGGTTATACTATACTCTTTTATAGTTGCTCCTAGCTGTTCATATATGAAATGTTGTGCTAACCCTCTCTTGTTTTGGCTATTTACTTTTGTTGGGTGGGTGCATGCTCGTCCCCAGGATGTGGATCCGGGGAGTAGATTTGTTTCCACTTAGCTCTGCGACTAACGGTTATTTGATTAACCATTCACAGGAGGTGGAGCACCGTAGTGACACGCTGCCGCAGGAGATTACGCCAGTAGCTAGGTCGACTCGAGCAGATGCACCCTCACTGTCCCCAGAGTTTAGAGACGTGAGTTCCGCCGAGCAGCGTAGAGAGAGAGTATATGAGGATTATATGTAGCACATGTATAGCCTACGAGCTTATTTAAACACTTAGGCTTCGGCCCTAGAACCACTGTGATTTTGATATGTTATATATAAATCTGCAATGGTTTCCTGTTAATGCTTCTGCTATACTTTGATGGGTTATGTATGTTATGATTCGAGTCGAGCAAGGCAACCACCTAGTGCTTGGATAGGGTGGATCGTTTTCCCCTAAGGAGCACTGTGTGGGCGTCTTGGGCCAATAGTACCCCTCCGGCCCGACCCGGGCAAATGGTTGGGGGGTATTACAACCTCCTCACTCCGAGGGTTGGAGCCTAACCCCGAAAAAGTAAAGGACATTCTGGAGATGACGTCCCCGAAGAATTCTAAAGAAGTCTATAGGCTGACCGAAAGGCTGGAAGGTCTTAGACACTTCCTTTCTAAGGCAGGAGAGAACTGTTCTCCATATTTCAAAAATCTCAGAGACAACCAGAAGTTTGAGTGGACTGCAGAGTGTGAGGAGGCTTTTGGAATGCTTAAGCAACAACTAACTTAAGATCCTCTACTCCAAGGCCCACAAGAAGTTGAAGATCTCCTCTATCTAGGAGTGGGTGTGGAGGCAGTCAGCTCTGTACTCATCAGAAAAGAGGGAAAGAAGCAGCTTCTTATCTACTATGTGAGTAGGGTGTTGAGGCAAGCAAAGGAAAGGTATCCTATCCTGAAAAAGCTAGTTTTCGCCTTGGTAGTTTCGACTCGGAGGCTCCGCCCATATTTTCAGGCTCATTCCATCAAGGTTTTCTCTGATCATCTACTGCGAAGTATCTTGGATGGAGTGGAGCATTCAGGAAGGTTGGCAAAATGGGCGGTAGAGCTCAGCGAGTTTGACATTTCCTATTCACCAAGAGTGGCGATCACGACCCAGACATTAGCAGACTTTCTGGCCGTCTTCACGGTCGAGCCTGGAGGAGACGAAGGTTTTTCCAACCTAGTCTAGTGGAAGATGTTCATGGATGGAGCTTCTGGCAAGAATTCTATGGGAGCAGGAGTCGTGTTGGTAAGCCCCCGAGGAACTAGGATCGAGCAAGCAGTCGAATTCCTCTTCCTCGTCACGAACAACCAGGCGGAGTGCGAATCCATGGTAGCAGGCTTGCGTCTCGCCAAGGAGTTAGGAATTTAGGATCTCAAGGCCTTCACCAAATTAATAGTGGTCGCATCGCAAATCAGAGGAGAGTTCGAGGTGCACAACCCCGTCCTGCAGAAATACTTGGCAAAGGTTAAATGCTTGATGGTAGGTTTCCAATCCTTCTTCATCGAGAATGTCACCTGAGAGGAAAACTCAGTGGCAGACTATCTCGCCAAGTACGACCCCAGGGTTAGAGGAATAGTAATAAAGTTATTTCGACTGTCCATCGAGGAAGGGGAGATGATGGATATAGAGCAGAGGGCTTCTTGGAAGGACCCGTTCATTATATTCTTAGCGACAGGTCAACTTTTTGCCAGCGAGGGAGGCCAGAGGAATTTTTAATACAAAGATGATTATTATTTGCTGCATGAAGGGGAATTGTACCACAAAACCATTTCAGGCCCTTTAGCCAAATGCCTGTCCGAAACAGAAATCCCTCGAGTACTTAGGAAGATTCATTCAGGAGAGTGCGGTAGCCACTCTGGAACTCATACTCTGGAGCAAAGGATTCCGAGGGACGGTAATTTCTGGTCTACCATTCAGAAGGATGCATAAGCCTTCTCAAAGAAGTGCTGAAGTATCAACTCTTTGCACCACTTTAGTTACAGCCGGCTAAACAACTTCGCTTGATCACCGCTCTCTGGCCTTTCGCCATCTGGGGGATGGATTTGATAGGCCCTTTCCATAAAGCCAGTGGTTAAAGGAAGTTTATTCTCGTCATGAACGACTATTTCTCCAAGTGGATCGAGGCAAAAGCTCTTGCCAAAACCACGTCTCAGATTGTACAACACATATTCGTCGAGGATTGACCCCGCCAGTGCCAGGTCGACAGAAGTCAAAGTCAGTAAGTCAAGATTGAGGTCAGGTCAACGCGCCAGCCTACAGAAGGCCTGGGCGAGTATGGCGAGCTCCTCTCGTATACTCGCCAGGTAGGCGACTAGGCAAGTTGCTCGCTCCGATGTGCGAGTTCCTCCAGGAAGTTGTCGAGTCGCCGAGGGGTGGGGGTATAAATAGACCCCCCCTTCCTAGGATTTCCCTATAAATAGAACCTCAGGGGTACGAGGTGAGGCACTTGAAATCCCTTACAGGTATCTCGCAAGCTTTACTTCTTGGACACCAACTAAGCCTTTGGATTCCATTTCCTTAGAGAACAGGTCCTGACCTCGTAACTTTGTTACCAGCTAGTCTCCCTCGTACCCAACCCGGTCAATTTTGGTTGTGGAGGGGTTGCTTCTTTCAAACATCCGGGTACGTGGTGGGACCTTTCTGCCGAAGCATCTGGGGTCCTATTTGTTGACTTCTTCTTCGTCCTTGTCTCCTTAGCCATTTACCCTTGCAGCAAGTAGCCTTAGGCTGCCTTGATCCGATTTCGGGAGTTGGGAATTTTTCCTGACTTCAACACTTGGTGTGGTGAGCGTGGATCGCAACCAATGAGGAAAGTTTTGTGGTTTGGCAAGATGGCAAGTGGTGGCGATCATGGAGAGTTGGTCGGCAACGCGGCGGGTGCTGGTAATCCCGCGCGAGGCGGCGAGTTCGAGACCATGGAGACATTCGAGGACTTCGCCAAAAGGATCGAGATGACCTTACTCGCCGGGCTTTCTCAATGCCCCAGTGTCACGATGACCTCCCCCCGACGCGTGACACCGCCGAATGAGGAAGCTCCACCGAGGCGAGCAGGGAAGGAGACCGCTTGGGCGAGAGAGGAGCAACCGGTGCAGTCGCGGCTTTATCTGACGGGTAGCCGGGGATTAAATTCCAAGATCAAGAGCCGCTGATGAGATATCATGGTACTCGCCAGTGGAGCGAGTATGATGAGTCTAGCGAGGATGAAACTCGTCATCGCCAGGGAGGGAGGAGCCCCTTCTCTGATGAGATCCTTATGGCCCCAATTCATGTGGGGTTCAAAGAGCCCGTCCTCACCTACTTCTCTGACAAAGATGACCCGGTCAGGCATATCCAATAGTTTGAGTACGTGATGTCGATCCGCAACATGTCCGACGCCTTCAAGTGTAGATTCTTCTCCATCACCTTCAAGGGCAACGCAAGGGATTAGTCCCACTAATTGCCAGCCAGTTCCATTTACTGCTTCGCCGATCTGCTTCGGGGCCTCATGGCGAGGTTCGCAACATCTAAGAAGAGGAAGAAGGTGGTGATGACCCTCTTCAAGATTACCCAAGGACAGCACGAGAGTTCAGGTCACTAGATCAATCACTTTTAGGAGGAGATCTTAGAGGTGGAGGAGGTGGACGTCTTCACTCTGATGCTGGCCCTCAAGTTCGGTTTGAAACAGGGGTTGTTCAGCAGGGAAATGAGGTCCAAACCCACGAGATCCTTCGAAGAAATGGTGGAGAGTGTGAATACGTTCGTCCAGGGAGAAGAGAATAACAAGGACTTCTTGGCGCGGCTGGATGGGGATGAGCCGTTGGGGAAAGGGAGAGGAAGACCTTCAAAGGCAAGAGGTGGAAGGCTGTCGGAGAGACAGGTCGAGAGGAGAAGAACCGAGAAGGGAGGAGCCAAGGAGAAGAGAGTCAAAGAGAGATGAACAGAGGAGGGAAGAACCCAGAAGGGCAGAGGAGAGGAGGAGGCAAGAGAGGTCTCAGAGACAGGAAAAGAGGAGGCCCATAGAGGCTCTGACGAGGAGAGGAGAAGAGAGGCGATTCCAATATCCCGAGAATCGTCCCCAGTGGCGGCCACCAATTCAGCCACGTTTCCATCCAGAGGAGAGGAGGAACGGAAACCAATAGGAGGAAGGCCGAGGAGGAAGAAGAAGAGAAGCGATGGTCATCGCCAGTCAGGGGAATATGCGTCGCCAGAGGGAGCAGCGGGAGATGCGTCAGGAGGCGGAGATTCCCCTCTACTGCAATATTCATCGGGCAGAGGGGCACGAGATATTGGCCTATCCGGAGTTCTGGGAAGCAAGGAGAAGGTTGGTGGCCGGAGTGGCAGAGAGGAAGCAGTATAGGCAGGAGGCCCCAGTGGGGCAGCTGGTATTCCAAGCTCCATCGAGGAGGAGGAATGACAATCAGGTTGATTTGGGGGGTCGCGGAGAGGTGATCCACGACCCAAGAGGTGGGCAGGTTGGTGTGATCAATGGTGGGGCCAGACTCAAAGCTTCCCGCAAGGGTAGTCTCCACCAGATTTATCGGAAGAGCGTCGCCTCTTAGAGCATCGCCTCGACCTCTCAGGTCCAGCCGTCGTTGGAAGAGATCACCTTCTCTGAGGAATACATGCTATGGAATGAGAACCCCTTCCATGACGCCCTAGTCATCCAAGCTGACATAGAGGACTTCACCATCGATCGAATCTTGGTGGACAACGGGAGTTCTGTGAACGTGATCTTCAAAAGAACCTTCGTCGGGCTTTAGGTGGAAGCTTCCAGAGTTCAAGCTGCGGACGGACCCCTCTTTGACTTCTCGGGAGAGAAGAAAGAGGTGGAATGAGGGGTGGGCCTTCTAGTCACCCTGGGCGGAACTTCAATCTGATGTCGCTTCGTCATCGTCGACGCACCAAGCTACTATAGAGCCATCTTTGGGCATCCCCTCATTAACTACTTTAAGGCCGTACCTTCTTCCTACCATCAATGCCTAAAGTACTATTGGGTCTATTGCCCACAATATTACCTAGAGTGGATTTGAACAGGTATCACCATCAACACTAAGAGCATAGTTGTATTTGATGTTGTTTAAGCTCATCATATGCAGGATATTCCATGGAACAAGTCTAGACAGACTATCTAAGTGATGTGACAGGTGGTCACAAAGTGAAGATGCTGGAAAGGTAGGAATTTGCTCAAGTCCACATGCGTTGAGTGAGGTAAGCTCAATCAATACCAGAATTCAAGGAGCAATTGAAAATGTAGCCAAGTCCACATGCGTTGAGTGGAGCAAGCTTACTCAACGTCATAGGTAAGGAAGAATGTTGGCAAGCTGGAAATGTGGCTACGCGCACAAGCGTTGAATGAAGGCCATTCACTCAACGCCATACAACTATAGGCACAACTATGCTCTAAGTAGTTTGGCGTTGAGTTATGAAGACACACTCAACGCCATACAACAAAAAACTGTGAGGTTAACTGAGTTCAGAGTTCGTCAAACTCAGTTCAGATTTCATCGAGCTGAGCTCACCATTAGTCGAGCTAAAGTCAGAGTTTGAGATTCTGAGTTCATCGAACTCAGTTCAGAATTCGTCGAACTGAGTTCAGAGTTTGTCGAGCTAAGCTCTCCATTTGTCGAACGCAGTTCACCATTCGTCGAACTCAGTTTAGAGTAAGGCTGCCTAAGGTTAAGAGGCAGAAAAGTGGTTAAGTTCACAAGCGTTGAGTAACCTTCACTCAATGCCATAGCCTCATAAGTGTTGAGTAACACTCAGTCAGTCAAAGCCAATGTTTTTTAAAACATAAAAATTTGGCTAAGATAAAAAGTGTTGAGTGATGAAGACACACTCAACTCTCTCAACGCCTAGTGAAAATAGAATTTTATCTAAGGAGTTTGACATTGAGTGATGCTCACTCACTCAATGCCAAGCAGTAGAAAGCTGATAAAGCAAGTTGTCGTTGAGTGAAGCTGAATCACTCAACGCATAGAAACAAATTTATATTCTCAGTAGTTTGGCGTTGAGTGAAGGTTACTCACTCAACGCCAAGAGATAGTAAATCTGTCTAAGTGCATTGGCGTTAAGTGATGTGAAAGTTATCAGTTGTCTGCCTAAATCACCTAGAAGGGGTGAATAAGTGAGATGTGAGTCTTTTTGCGGAATAAAAAATTAGATCTATATACAGAACTATCTACCAATCAATCACAGACGAAGCAAGATTTATAGTGGTTCCCCAATCTTGGGTACATCCACTTTCCCTCACCGATCTAGCAATAAACTAGACTCGGCTACTCCGCCATCTCAGATTGAAAGACCAATCCTACGCCTTGGAAGAACGTTCCTACAATCTCGATCCACAAAGCGGATCTACACTCGGAAGATGAAACTTCCTACAATCTCGGAGTCAAATGCTCCTACACTCGGAGAAAAATTCTCCTACAAGAATGAAATATAATGAATATAGAGATACAAACAATGAATCTTTGTCAGATCTGAAAACTATCGGCCTGGATCTTCCTCTTCTAGACTTTTCATCTTTATCAGAGAGGTGAAGAAAATCTCGGCAAAATTAGATCTGTATCTTCTTGGCTTCACACGATCGAATAGAAGATGAAAAGTTGTGCGACAATCTCGATCTGTAAAACCTTCTTAATCTGAGTCCTCTGAAAACGAAAACCCTAGCCGGATGAGAATCGGTGGTGGCGGCTTTGCTTCTTGGAGAGAGAGAGAGAGGAACATATAACTTAGAAAATAAATCGGCTGCAAAAACTTCTGATTGATTTTCTTCTTAGGGTTTGTCAGTTTGACAAGACCTTATATAGGATTCTCAATAACAGTCATAATTAATTCATAATGAGGTACACATGGACCAATCACGTCAAGGCTCATTAAGAAATCTGTTAATATGGACTTAACGAAATATTCAGAACGCTGAAGGGACATACTCGAGTGAAGAAATGACTACTCGAGCACTTTATAGAACTACTCGAGAGAGATGAAGATAACTACTTGAGTACTTAGAGACAGTTACTCGAGTAACCTGAAGAAAACTACTCGAGTATATTCTTGAAGAAAATTGAGAAGTTGATCAGCTACTCGAGTACCAAAAAGACTTACTCGAGTACTTAAGGAATTAGACATGAAGTGGAGTTAGACTACTCGAGTATAAGAAATACTACTCGAGTAAATGAGAATAGCCTACTCGAGTGGTAGATGAGCTACTCGAGTCAGGGACTTGGAATATTTTCTGAACTGGAATTCTGGGTTACTCGAGTAGTGAAGATGAACTACTCGAGTGAACAAGAACTACTCGAGTATATGGAAGTAGCTACTCCAGTACTTGACTTAGAGAAATTTTTAGGGAAGAAGTTCTGGTTACTCGAGTATAAATACTGGACTACTCGAGTAATGAATGAACTACTCGAGTACATGACTTAACTACTCAAGTAAATAGAAATTACACGAGGTGTAGACTTCTGTAACTCGAGACAGAAGGTATAAACTACTCGAGTACTATAAAGTACTACTCGAGTAATTTACTTAGAATATATCTGGAGAAGGAAATCTGTAAACCCGAGAATAAGAGGGAAACTACTCAAGTGTACAATCCCGTATTCGCAGGTTTTTGGTTTTAAGCTTTTGGAGTGGTTTGAGCTCTTGATGGCCAATTTAGGCCTAACCCTCAGAATATACTAGTAGGGAGAGGAAAAATCTGCCTCCCCCAGTGGTCCCTTTTTTGGGGGGAGTGGGTGCGATAGGTTGGCCGGGGCGAGACCGGAACGGGGCTGGGCTCTCGCCCCGCCTCGCCGGTTGGCGTGGACGAGACCGGCCCGGGGTCGGGCTCTCGCCCCGCCTCGCGGGTTGGCGTGGGCGTGACCGGCTTGGGGTCGGGCTCTCACGCCGCCCCGCGGGTTGGCAGGGGCGAGACCGGACCGGGGCCGGGCTGTCGCCCCGCCTCGCGGGTTGGCGTGGGCGAGACCGCCCCGAGGCCGGGCTCTCGCCCCGCCTCGCGGGTTGGCGTGGGCGAGACCGGCCCGGGGCCGGGCTCTCGCCCCGCCTCGCGGGTTGGCTGGGGCGAGACCGGCCCGGGGCCAGGCTCTCGCCCCGCCTCACGGGTTGGCGGGGGCGAGACCGGCCCGGGGGGGGCTCTTGCCCCGCCCCGCGGGTTGGCGGGGGCGAGACCGGCCCGGGGCCGGGCTCTCGTCCCGCCTCACGGGTTGGCGGGGGCGATATCGGCCTGGGGCCGGGCTCTCGCCCCGCCTCGCGGCTTGGCGGGTGGGGGGGGGGGGGACCGGCCCGGGGCCGGGTTCTCCCCCTGCTCGTCTCGGGTGCCCGGGGAGATGAGGGGTTTGGCTCCCCCCATCCTTGGCCCCCTCTTGGCCATGCTTTTACCATTGTACCCTCGAGGTGGAATTACCTCTTTGCCCCCGGGCGTGGCTATTTTCTATTAGCCTAAAGCCTTTTTGCCCCAGGGGTATTTCTGGCTTTTTGGTTCATGGGGTTGGAAAAACTATAAATAGACCCTTAGGGGTGCCTTGGAGAGGATCACTTATTCACTCTCTCTTCATCCTTCAAGGCACCCTAGCTCAAGCATTGGCTAGGGAGGGGGTGTAACGTCCCCGCGCCCCAGCGTGTAGTCTAATTTCCACCTGGTCCGGTTCCGGTTACCGGGCTGCAGCCCAAGCACCCCAACCCCTCTCCCTCCATTGGCGGGTTGTTAGTGGCCACAACCTCCCTTTGATGAGGTAAACTCGATAGTCAAGCCCGCACTACGGGGACTTACCAGGAGGTCACCCATCCCAGTACTACTCCAGCCCGAGCACGCTTAACTATGGAGTTCTTTCAACTCTCATCACCAATTGAGCTAATGTGACACGGGCGTGTCAAGGACCCGTGTCCTAGTTTGGGTGCGACGGTTTCGGCGTCGATTGGGGAACACGGCCTTGGATACGGGCGTGTCACAAGCCGTGTTCGGCCCAGGTGTTTTGTTTTTCAGTTCGAATCGTAGCCGTTCTTTCCCTTCTTTTGGGATCTGATGGTCCAGGGTTGCCCTTGCTGAGTTAAGTCCGAGAATAGGGTTAGAAACGCTCATTCTTCTCCAAGCAATCTCTTTCTAAGATCTAGAGAGAGGGGAGAGCAAGGAAGAAGGTGAAGGAGAGATCCGGCTGTTGGAGAGGCTTCGGTGCTCCAAATCGCGAGCCGAGTCCAGATCCGTGGAGGCAAGACCGTTGCGAAGGTTTTCATCCGGCTAAGTTTCCATGACTAGGAAGAGGGGTCGGAAGGTAACGACACTTCTCCTCTTGGTTTTAGGATGCATGTTTTAGCATCTTTTATTTTCTAGTTTTTGGGCACCAAACTCTCAAATGAGAGGGTTTGGGTCTCCAAGGTTCAAGAGGAACCTCCGAGTCGATTGAGTCCGTCCCCGACATGTTTTTGCATTAGAGATCTGCTCCGTTAGTGGATTAGGCATGGTGGGTGAAGCTATAGTCGCGACTGTTAGTCCGACTCGGTGATGTTGCATACGAGCTTTAAGGATTCGTAGAGATCCGTTGCGGCAAGATGCTGTTTGTGATGTTTTCCCCATTTTTCTCGAGTGAGTACGTGTAGTCGGAACCGGACAAGGTTAGCTCCTCAATGGCGGTTGATGGTTTCCTTGGTGAACAAGGTTAGCTCCGCATTGGTGGTAGATGGTTTCCTTGGTGCGCGAGAATGCTGCAGTACGAATGAGGGACTAGGGTGGAATTGTCTTGGATTGTGATGTGCCAAGGCGTGGCTGTGTCTCCATGGTCGGCTGGCTATCCCGTGACATGCACGTCATTTGTGGAGAGTGTCCCGGCGAGACTAGTCCCCTTCTGTGAGACTGACGAGAATTCCAAGCATGGGGCAAGCCCGGGCAATGAGGCCATGAGCGGGTGGGGTCCAGCAAGGCTTCTTAGAATCGGTCTGTGTGTTTGCTGGAATACTGACATGAGAAGTCAGAGCTTGCAGGAAAGCCTTGGTCTAAGACCTTGAGCGGGTGGGGCCTTTGCAAGAGTTCCGTGTGGCGGCTTGTATGCCGTTGGGGGAATGTTGGTAACCCCCCCTTTTGTTTGCGGCTTTATGCCAAAGGGGAATGATGAGTACCCATATGATGTGATGATGTGCTAGTTGCATACGCGATAGGGTGCCTTGGGTGAAGCCCGGGTTTTTGCATACATGCTGCATAAGTAGGCCCTTTCATTATATGCTCAACAATAGAGAACGTGTATGTTGTTTGAGACATCCAAGCCTGTTCTTAGTGCATTACTTGTTTATATATATATTGCATACAAAGTGCTGACTTGCAGGTTGGGGGGGGGGGGGGGGTTCCCCGGGGTCCGTTAAGGGCGGCCGGGAGGAGATGTGTTGGTTACACAGTTTGAGGTCAGCCTTTGCTGACCCACGTTACAATCAAATTTTTACAGGGCAAGGACCGCAAGCAGGAGCTAGCTCGCCGGCCAAAAGGGCCTAAGCCTCATGAAGTGTTACCGTTTTGCTGTAGCCCTACTTTTATGACAGTGTATGTTTGATGATCATGTTTTCCGGCTTGCATGCTGAGGTAGTGTAGGAGTGCTTATGCACATTTTTGACTGATGTTATTATTTGAGTTTTGGACCCACTTCTGTTGTAAGGCCTTAAGGCCGCTTCGATACTCCTATATGATGTGGATAACTTCTAGTCTGTTTGCTTTTTTCGCTGTGCTGTGGTTATGAGTTTTGAGATCGGGTAGTTATATCATCTTATCATACTGAAGCTGTAACGTCTGTATATTGTGGGGCCCCGACCAGACCCATATTATACGATCGTTACAGGGGAGGTGTTACAATTTGGTATTAGAGCCAGTTTCGATCCTGGGACCTGTTCGCTCATTAAAGGGAGGTTGTGGCCACCAACAACCCGCCTGTGGAGGGAGAGGGGTTGGGGTGCTTGGGATGCAGCCCGGTAGCGTCTCCTAGAGCGGAGCCGTGACACCGTCACATTGTATCGGCTAGGGGCGTTACAGGGGGAGACCTCAAAGGTCTTCCGGGTGTGAGGTGGGACCTCCGCGCTGGAGCTGAGGGTCTGTTTCTAGCTTATTGATCATTTGGTCCATGACGTTCTCCTGAGTGTAGTAGGTGCGAGGTCACCCCTTTCTAGGGACCCCGAACTCCACGGAGGTCATTTTTGGCTTTAACACTTTTGTTGCGTTGAGCGTGAAGAGTGACCAGCATAGAAGATCTCGGGAGAGTGTCATGACTGGAGGTCAGGGAGGTAGTGATGATCTCGGCGAGCTCCCTAGCCCAGGACCCTTTCTGGGGAGGCAAGAGTTCATGTCCCCCATTCAGGGCATCATAGAGATGCTGTGAAGCATTGTTCCTCAGGGTGACAGCTCCACCCAACCCCCCAGGAGCTAGCTCCCCCCCTCACGACGAGTCGACTCCCAGGGGTGTAGGCGAGATGACCCCAGTAGGGGGAGAAGGAAGTGCACTAGGAAGAAGTTCCGGGAAGGAGAGGATGGGAGATGGGGTCGAGCGAGACCTCACCGGCCGGGAGTTGTTCTCCAACCCGACGAGTTCCAGCCTTCCAGGAGAGCAGGTCACGCGAGTGGAGGTGGCGAGACCACCCCTCAGGGGGTCTCCCTTCAGCGAGCTGATCACCTCAGCTCCCGTTCTCGAGGGGTTCTGAGAGCCCGACATGGCTTACTATACTGGAAAGGATGACCCCGTCCAGCATCTGTAGTGGTTTGAGGATGTCGTCTCCATCAGGACGATGACGGATGCCTTCAAGTGTCGCCTCTTTGCGATCACGTTGAAGGAGAAGGCATGAGACTGGTTTCATCAACTCCCTCCGAGTTCGATCTATGGGTTCGAGGACTTGAGTCGGAGCTTTCAGCTCCGCTTCTCCACCTCCAAGAAGAGGAAGAGGAGTCCCGAGTCCATCTTCCTGATAAGGCAGGCGGCCGAGGAGTTGCTGGACCGTTACGTTGACAGGTTCCAAGAGGAGATACTGGAGGTCCAAGAGATGCCGAGGTATGCCCTCTAGATGGAGTTCATGGTGGGGTTGCGCGAGGGGTTCTTCAAAATGGGCCTGACTCGAAAGGCCCCCCTTTTCTTTGAGGAGCTGATGGAAAGGGCAGCCGAGGAGATAGCCATGGAGGCGGCCAACCCGACATTTGTCAAGAAGTTGGCAAAGCTAACAGAGATGGAGTCAAAGGAGCAAGGTGGCTCGAGATCTCAGGAAGGAAGAAGGAGAGAGGAGCGGAGAGCTCAGAAGGGTCCAGAACCAGGTTAGAGGCAGCATGGAGGAACCGTTCAGGGTCCAGGAAGAGGTTACGTCCAAGATGGGGGGAACTTCCATGGGGTCTAAGGGAGGTTCAACTTCCAGAGGCAAGCCCCAAGACAGCTCTTACCCCCGCCACAGTAAGCCTTGGCGATAGGAGGAGGAAGAGGTAACAGGAGAGAACGCCCAGCCCACCGAAAGAGGGGAGGAGCGCTACCGTATTATGACTTCCACCAGGTGGAGGGGCACGCCACAGCTACCTGCCCCAAGTTCCTAGAAATGAGGGGGCGAGAGGCCCTGCCCAGCCACAGCCGCCAGTGAGGGTTGAAGAGGTTCTGCCCAGAGAAGGGGGGATGATGTATGCGAGGACCGGGTCGATGTCGGACCACGAAGCGGTATAACAGTGATCCATGGTGGAGTGGGGATCGAGGCCACTCGGAAGGCAAGCCTTCATGTGATGTACCGATGGAGTGTCGCCTCAACATCCCAGACCCCGCCCCGGGAGGAGAAGATCACCTTCTCGGTGAAGGACCTGCCGGATCATGAGGATCCATTTTGCGATGCGCTTGTCATCCAGACGGCCATCAAGGGCTATACCGTCTCCCGGATCTTGGTTGACAATGGAAGCTCTGTCAACGTCGTTTTCAATAAGGCGTTTGACGAGATGAAGGTAGAGCTAAGGAGGGCGTTGGCCTCGGACGGACCCCTGTTCGGATTTTCAGGGGAAAGGAAGGAGGTAGAGGGTGGAGTAGTACTCCAAGTAAAGTTGGGAGAGACTTCAAGGAACTGCCGGTTCGTCATTGTTGACACTCCAAGCAGCTACAACGCCATCTTTGGAAGGCCCCTCATCAGCGCCTTCCGTTGTGTGCCGTCTTCTTTCCACCAATGCCTCAAGTTCAACTCAGGAGGGATCCACGTCAGAGTCAAGGGAGACTCCAGGATGGCAAGGCAGTGCTACGTCACGGCCGTCAAAACCATTTTTTGGTTGGCCAGGGCGGAGGAGATGGAGAGGATCATGGAAAGCCTAAGCAAGATGGATGTCTCCGAGGGGAGGGATGATAGACATCAGGCCCAGACCCCCTGAGGAAGCCTCGCCCCGGCGGAGTCCTGTATGTTTCTTATGATGTAGTGAGTCCAACCCCCGACCAACTGAGTCGGGGGGTCATGTAACCCATCTTTTTTCCCCATTTGAGGATGTTGGATTTGGTAGAGTTCAAGTGACACACCTGGTTCCCCACCCCCGAGAGGATCTCCTCATCCAGGCTCCCACTAGCTGGATGGGTCGAATGTGCCTCAGGGAGATCAAGTCCTACCCCCGAGAGGATCTCCTCATCCAGGCTCCCACTAGCTGGATGGGTCGATTGTGCCTCGGAGAGATCAAGTCCCACCCCCAAGAGGATATCCTCATCCAGGCTCCCATTAGCTGGATGGGTCGAATGTGCCTTGGGGAGATCAAGTCCCACCCCCGAGAGGATCTCCTCATCCAGGCTCCCACTAGCTGGATGGGTCGATTGTGCCTCGGGGAGATCAAGCCCCACCTCCGAGAGGTTCTCCTCATCCAGGATCCCACTACCTGGATGTGTCGAATGTGCCTCGGGGAGATCAAGCACCACCCCGAGAGGATCTCCTTATCCAGGCTCCCGCTAGCTGGATGGGTCGAATGTGCCTTGGGGAGATCAAGTCCCACCCCGAGAGGTCTCCTCATCCAGGCTTCCACTAGCTGGATGGGTCGAATGTGCATCGGGGAGGTCAAGTCCCACCCCCAAGAGGATCTCCTCATCCAAGCTCCCACTAGTTGGATGGGTCGAATGTGTCTTGGGGAGGTCAAGTCCCACCCCCGAGAGGATCTCCTCATCCAGGCTCCCGCTAGCTGGATGGGTCGAATGTGCCTCAGGGAGAGCAAGTCCCACCCCCGAGAGGATCTCCTCATCCAGGCTCCCACTAGTTGGATGGGTCAAATGTGCCTCGGGGAGAGCAAGTTCCACCCCCGAGAGGATCTCCTCATCCAGGCTCCCACTAGCTGGATGGGTCGAATTTTCCTCGGGGAGAGCAAGTCCCATCCCCGAGAGGATCTACTCATCTAGGCTCCCACTAAATGGATGGGTCGAATGTGCCTCGGGGAGAGTAAGTTCTTCTTTGCTCCGAGACGGTCCCGCTATCAGGCTCTCACTAGCTGGCAGGGCCGGTGGTACCTCTCGTGGATGCCCATATTCCTTTTCTCTCCGAGAGGGTCCCGTTGCCAGGCTCTCACTTGCTGGTAGGGCCGGTGGTACCTCTCGTGGATGTCCCCGTTCCTTTTCTCTCCGAGACGGTCCTGCTGTCAGGCTCTCACTAGCTAGCAGGGCCAGTGGTACCTCTCTTGGATGCCCCTGCTCCTTTTTCCGTCGGGAGGGTCCCGTTGCCAGGCTCTCACTAGCTGGTAGGGCCGGTGGTACCTCTCATGGATGCCCCTGTTCCTTTTGCTCTGAGACAGTCCCGCTGCACAGGCTCTCACTAGCTGGGCATGGCTGGTGGTACCTCTCGTGGATGCCTAGTTGTCTCACCTCGAGATGGATTCCACTGCCAGACTATCACTAATTGGCAGGGCAAGTTGTTCTCTCGGACGGTGGGGAGGTCTCACCTCGAGATGGATTCCGCTGTCAGGCTCTCACTAGCTGGCAGGGCAAGTTGATCTCTCGGAGGGTGGGGAGGTCTCACCTCGAGACCAATTCTAGTGCCAGGCTCTCACTGACTGGCAGGGCAGGTTATCTCTCGGAGGGTGGGGTAGGTCTCACCTCAAGATGGATTCCGCTGCCAGGCTCTCACTAGCTGGCAGTGCAGGTTGATCTCTCGGAGGGTGGGGAGGTCTCACCTCGAGATGGATTCAGCTGCCAGGCTCTCACTAGCTGGCAGGGCAGGCGTACCTCTCGTGGGTGCCCAATGTTTTTTACCCGGAGGGGGTCTCGCCGCCCAGGCTCCCATAGCTGGCATGGCAGGTTGACCCCTCTGGGGGCTGAAGTGTTTTTTACCCAGAGGGGGTTTCTCCACCCAGGCTCCCATAGTTGGCATGACAGGTTGACACCTCAGGGGATGAAGTGTTTTTTACCTGGAAGGGGTCTCGCCACCCAGGCTCCCATAGCTGGCATGGCAGGTTGACCCCTCCGGTGGGTGAAGTATTTTTTACCCAGAGGGGGTCTCGCCACCCAGGCTCCCATAGCTGGCATGGCAGGTTGACCCCTCCGGGGGGGGGGGGGGAGTGTTTATACCCTGAGGGGGTCTCCCCACCCACGCTCCCATAGCTAGCATGGCAGGTTGACCCCTACGGGGGGTGAAGTGTTTTTTACCCGGAGGGGGTCTCGCCACCCAGGCTCCCATAGCTGGCATGACAGGTTGACCCCTCAGGGGGGTGAAGTGTTTTTTTACCCGGAGGGGGTCTCGCCACTCAGGCTCCTATAGTTGGCATGACAGGTTGACCCCTCCGGGGGGGGGGGGGGGTGAAGTGTTTTTTACCCGGAGGGGGTCTCGCCACCCACGCTCCCATAGCTGACATGACAGGTTGACCCCTCTGGGGGGTGAAGTATTTTTTACCCGGAGGGGTTCTCGCCACCCAGGCTCCCATAGCTGGCATGACAGGTTGACTCTTTCGGGGCGTGAAGTGTTTTTTACCCGGAGGGGGTCTCGCCACCCAGGCTCACATAGCTGGCATGGAAGGTTGACCCCTCCGGGGGGTGAAGTGTTTTTTACCCGAAGGGGGTCTCGCCACCCAGGCTCCCATAGTTGGCATGACAGGTTGACCCCTCCGAGGGGTGAAGTGTTTTTTTACCCGGAGGGGGTCTCGCCACCCAGGCTCCCATAGCTGGCATGACAGGTTGACCCCTCCGGGGGGTGAAGTGTTTTTTACCCAGAGGAGGTCTCACCACCCAGGCTCCCATAGCTGGCATGACAAGTTGACCCCTCCGGGAGGCTAAGTATTTTTTACCCAAAGGGGGTCTCGTCACCCAGACTCCCATCAGCTGGCATGACATGAGGACTCCTCGAAGAGGCGCGCAAGAAAATTACACTCAGCGAATATGTTGGGTTGGACGTTTCTTTCCGAGCTTGTGCCAACCTCGAAAAGAGCGGGGATTGTGTACAACCCCTTATTCATAGGTTTTTGGTTTTAATCTTTTGGAGTGGTTTGAGCTCTTGGTGGCCAATTTAGGCCTAGCCCTCGAAATATAATAGTAGGGGGAGGAAAAATCTGTCTCCCCCAGTGACCCCTTTTTTGGGGGGAGCGGGTGCGACAGGTTGGCGGGGGCGAGACCGGCCCGGGGCTGGGCTCTCGCCCCGCCTCGCGGGTTGGCGTGGGCGAGACCGGCCCGGGGCCGGGCTCTTGCACTGCCTCGCGGGTTGGCGTGGGCGTGACTGGCCCAAGGCCGGGCTCTCGCCCCGCCTCGTAGGTTGGCGGGGGCGAGACCGGCCCAGGGCTGGGCTCTCGCCCCGCCCCGCGGGTTGGCGGGGGCGAGACCGGCCCGGGGCCGGGCTCTCGCCCCGCCTCGCGGGTTAGCGTGGGCGAGACCGGCCTGGGGCCGGGCTCTCGCCCACCTCGTGGTTTGGCGGGGGCGAGACCGGCCCGGTGCCGGGCTCTCGCCCTACCTCGCGGGTTGGCGGGGGCGAGACCGGCCCGGGGCCGGGCTCTCGCTCCGCCCCGCGGGTTGGCGGGGGCGAGACAAGCCCGGGGCCGGGCTCTCTACTCGTCTCGTGGGTTGGCGGGGCGAGACCGGCCGGGGCCGGGCTCTCTCCCTGCCTCGCGGCTTGGCTGGAGGGAGACCGGCCCAGGGCCGGGTTCTCCCCCTGCTCGTCTCGGGTGCCCGGGGAGATGAGGGTTTTGGCTTCCCCCATCCTTGGCCCCCTCTTGGCCATGCTTTTATCGCTGTACCCTCGGGATGGAATTACCTCTTTGCCCCCCCCCCCCCCCCGGCGTGGCTGTTTTCTATTGGCCCAAAGCCTTTTGGCCCCTGGGGTATTTCTGGTTTTTTGGTCCATGGGGTTGGAAAAACTATAAATAGACCCTTAGGGGTGTCTTGGAGAGGATCACTTCTTCACTCTCTCTTCATCCTTCAAGGCACCCTAGCTCAAGCATTGGCTCGGGAGGGGGAGACCTCAAAGGTCTTCCGGGTGTGAGGTGGGACCTCCGCGCTAGAGCCGAGGGTCTGTTTTTAGCTTCTTGATCCTTTGGTCCATGACGTTCTCCTGAGTGTAGTAGGTGCGAGGTCATCCCTTTCTAGGGACCCCGAACTCCACAGAGGTCATTTTTGGCTTCAACATCGAGTAGTTGTCTTAACTAATCGAGTGCCATAAATTGACTACTCGGGATCTATCATCCTTACTCGAGTAAGAATAATTTTACTAGAGTATTAACTGAGCTATTCACTCGAGTAGGTATGGAACTACTCGAGTAAAACACTTAGTAAATTTTCTTTGACAGAATTCTCTTCTCTTTGGTGAGACCAGTATCAAGTCTTTTCCAATAAGTCCTAGTGCTTGAATATGAAGTGTATCCCAATAGAGAGACTACACATGAGTCAACACCTTGGATCACACAATGAGAGATTACATTGTATGGTCCTGTGTTTGGTGACCAATTGTAGACTGATATTGGTCTACACTTGCCATTAGAGTCCTGCAAACACATAACTCAACCAAAGCATCAGATACAACTTAATTCATCTTAGTTCAAGGGTGACTTCATCAAATCTGGGTTAATGTGAATACAATACCCAACATGATGCTCACTCACTCAACGCCTATGGTAATGTTGTTTGATTTTTTGCTAAGTCCACAGCTGATGACGTTAGCAAGTCAACATATTTCAAATTAGTGGATGGGATGACTACAGTACGCGGTAATTCTTGCTGCAAAACTACTGTACGACAGTTGAAGTTAAAGCAAGGTTGCTGCTGACCATTAATGATACGGGGCCCACTGCTTAAGAGCCGTTGGGTCATAATCAATAAAAGGAAAAAGCCTTACAAAAAAGGTGAGCTTTTGAGAAAAGTAATCAGGCAGTTCTTCTTCGCCGCCATTGTTGCTATGCTAAAGAACAGGAAGCTCAAGTCAGCTAGACAAAGAGCAAGTTAGCTGTTGTCATCTTCATCGACTTCAACAGTTCAGAGTATTTTTCTGAGGAAAGATGAAGCAGCAAAGGGCCGACCTTTGCTGCAAGTTCTTCACAGTTCCAGTTGTACAAGCAACATCCTGAAGATCTCAATCTGAAAGCTGTGAAGAAAAGAAGCTTGAAGAAGTAGTGATTTGAAAGAAGGCTCGGGAGACTATTCCTCAGGAGTCAAAGTTAGGGCTGAATCACCTCAGCCTATGAAAGGAAGAGGAGGCAGAGCTATCTTAGTCTGCAAAGTTAGAGCTGAGATATTCTCAGCTCAGGTAGCAGCAATAAGCTGCAGTATCTTCACAGTTCCAGCAGAAAAAATCCCTGGTGATGTGAAGTAGTAGTTAGGTCTGAGCTTTAGGCTCAGTTCAGAAAGAGGCAGAACACTGTACTGCAAGTCACTTCCAGCTCAAGTAAATATATATACTTATTGTCGTGGAAGTAGTTAAGACTAAGTACTTCTTAGTTTAGTAAAGGTAGACTCAGGAAATAAATTCCTGTAGTCATAGTTGGGCTGAGTTTATTCAAGAAGCTTGACATAAAGAAACATCTCTTGTGTCAAGAGCAACCACCAAACCACCTACATCCTATAGGATCCAAGTGTGGATTTGAGTTGTAGGTGCCTGGAAGGGCACCGAGGTAGGTACCTGCTGGGTACTGAGTAGTAGGAGTGATGTAGAACTCTGAGAGTAGGGCTTTGTGGCTGAAACTGTAGGGCTGAGAAGCCTGAGCTGTAGGCCTTTGTATAAGGCTGAGGTAGGTGGCTTGAGGATCACTGAGTGTAGGAGCACTGCAGAGCTCTGAGGTAGGATCCTTTGTGGATCTGAGATAGGCCTATCCTCCCAGCCTGAGTGTAGGGCTTAATAGCCTGAGGTAGCTGGTCTGCTGATCACTGAGTTGTAGGCCCTTGTGGCTGAGAAGTAAGTCTTGGAGGAGACTTAGTGATCCTGATGGATCTGAGGTGTAAGCTCTTTGGAGCAGGTTTTGGAGAAGTATTTTGTCCAACAAAATAAGTTGGATAGGTGGGAGGGAAGGTGAATGTGCCCTAATTAGGGGAACCACTATAACTCATGTGCGCTTTATGTGTTTTCTTTATACTGTTTTTTATTGCAGGTCGTGTACATCTTTAAAGATTCAACTAATTAACTAATAAACCCTCCAATAACAAGGAAAACAAAAGATAGTCACTAAGGACTACAAAACCTATTCACACCCCCTCTAGGTGATTTAGTTATCCTTGAAAACAAAGACTTTCAAGTGATATCAGAGGGAGGTTGCTCAAAAAGGACTTAACAGTATGAGTTGACCTCAAAGGATAACTAAAAGGTTTGCATTGGTGGGTTCAAAAGAGAACCATTTGGAGTGGAGCTCAATGAAGTTTCAAGTCTGCAGTGAGAGCCAAGACCACATTGGGCTGTTGGTAGCTCTTGTAGATGATGATGTCTATGCAGATGCAAGAATAGAAGTCAGGGCCCCTCTATCACACTCAGATAGTGACTCAGAGGTGGATTAAGCTGAGAAAGGTGATTGCAGATGTTGTGGGCTGACTGCTACACCAGAGGAAGAAGAATCCTGCCAGGATCAGCCTGGTCCAGATCAGATACAATCTCTATCTAGTTCTTTTTATTGCTCATGTCTTGAGTCCATCTCAGACTCCAATGCTTCCTCATCAAGTGATGATGAGAGTCCTCTATCAAAAGATGATATCAATCAATTGATTGAGGATCATGTTGCACTTCTGAAAACTTTCAATAAAAGCAAGTTTCTTGTCAAGAAGCAAGCAGAAGAAATTGCCTCCCTATAGCTGACTTCTTCCCAGCAAGATGAGACTTCATCTTTGCTATATCTAAAGATGAGGGAAGTTGGTCATCTAAAGACCATGGTAGATATCCATGTTGAGTCCATTAAATATAAGGACTCTATTATCAAGGTTCTTGAAGAGAAACTTGAAGGGGAGAAGAGGATAGTGGCCAATTTCTCTAAGATAGATGTTATCAATAGAAAATCTGAATCTGAGTGGATTTCTAAAGTCGTCCTATCTCAGAGGAGAGGCTAAGCTCCTGTTGTGCCACAACCAACCTTCATAAGGTAATCCTCTCTTCTAACAGGTATGACCAGGACTGCATTTATGGTCACTGTAAGAATGAGAATTCTTCTTGTAGGAATACAAGTGTATCTTACAATAAGAGAAGAAAGGGCAGGGGAATGAATGCCTTTAAGGCTCCCAATGAAGAAGTACAAATGGCCCATTCTGGAACATTTATATTTGGTGCCTCAGCCTCAACTCACAAGGATAAGGCAACAACTTTCACTCAAGCCCATCCAGCAAAGGCTCAGACCAAGGGTCAGTCTACCAATAAGCCTGACTTGGCTATTTTTGATGTTATAAACAACACGTCATCTGCAAAGAAGACTGCTGTAAATAGCATTCAGAGCATGCAAAGGAAGTCTGCTGGAATACTAACCTTCAGTCAGCTCCTTGCTAAACGGAACCTGAAGAAAGTTGCTGCTCATCTTCCTTTTGTTCAGTCAGCAGTTAACCACACTGCAGGACCTGCTCAGAAAGGAAGATATAATATCCATAAGTGTTGGTGCTATGGTAAGGAGGGGCATTTTGCCCTAGATTGCTGGCACAATCCTTTTGTGTTTAGAGTAAGAGTTAGCCTACCTGTCAGAAATATTGCAGGTAGACAAGTCAGATTTTAGACTAATCAGAACCTAGGACCCAATACCTATTTGGGGTCCTAAGGTAAAGTAATCTGTTTTGCAGGTCAGTCTAAGTGCCCAACCCCTATGGGGTACTTGGACAGAAGATGTTCTAGAACTTGGACTGGAATAAGAAAGTCATCTTATGGATCAGACTCCAGTGTGGGAAAGACCTAAGATCTTCAGTTGGGAAGTTGGTGATGGATATTGACCATCAAGGATACTCCTCTTACTGCCTAAGAGGAAGAGAATGTGGAGTGAAATCCTGAAGAAGGATAAGTGCACACTCTTGGGTGAAGACCAGCTGAATCCATCCAGTAAGGACAAGATGCCTGACTGGTTGGACAAAGTTTTGTTGCCAGACCAGCAAACTAGTGAGGAAAAGTAGGTTGTAATCACTGAGGAAAGCTGTAAAAAAATAAGTTATTCTGAGAACAACAAGGAAGGAGCAAATTATGCTCAGCTAAAAAATTTCTCAAGTGGTATCATAAGCTGTCTGACACTTCTGTGGAAACCAGAAAAGAAGTGTGCTCAGATTAAACATTATCTGAACCTGCAACAAAGAATGTCCACGTCAGTGGGCTTTATGGACAGGATTATGCAAATTCTAAGGGAAAGACTGTCATGCTATATGCTCCTATTTGGGAAGCATGTTCAGTCAGTGTTGCTGGACAAGGTTGAGTCTTACCTAGAGTACCTCCAACACTGAAAAGATCAGCACTACTGCTGAAGTTCAACAATGTCTCCATTGACAATACTACGTATGAGAGAGAGAATATCCAGATGTTTGCAACTGCTGTGAATGAGCAAGTTCACAAGAACAGCTAGTTTGCTCCAGCTATTGATGATATAAACCAACACATTCCTATATAAATAGCAGTGTAAAAAAAACATGGTATCAAAATGAGAGGATGGTATCAAGTGGTTTCAAAGACCAGCAGTTGCAGGAAAACAAAAAGCTAGCAGCTGCACCAGTGGTATCATCAGCAATCAGCTAGGGGAGAAGAGAATCATAGTAGACCAGCTCCTCCTTGACTATTCAAAAACCAAGAAGGGATTGATCAAATAACATCAAGTGGCATAGGATAGTTGGACCAGTGATATCAACTCAAGAGATATGATCTCTGGTAAAGTGTCATGAATACTACTGGAGTGGTATCATCTCGAGAAGGCAGTGATCAATGGGGAGTAGGCTATCTGGGCTGCCAATGGAATCAGAAGTACATTGGGACTAGAACAGTATACAAACAACATTCCTCCTATTCTAGAAGGACTGTATGGTATCCAGTGTGGTGATCAAGATGGCAGATCAATGTGATGATCAAGATAGTACTAAGTGGTCTGATCACTCTTGTGCTGTAGATCTGAAAGCTGAAGCCAGAGGCAAGCCTGTTGCCTAAGAAAAGGAGAAGATATGGCTCATCAAGAAGATACTGTGCAAGGTGCAAGGGAATTGTTGTGCACAGTTGCTGTAAATCCAACATCAGCTCCATGTCATCAGATTCATAACCTCCACAGAGGGAATGACAGGGATGCTCCTATTAAGGGGGAGTATGTCCATCACTTGTTGGAATAGGATCAACCACTTGTTGGGAAGGAGCAAGCAGCTACTGCTGTAGATCAGAGATCGTCACTGTTGACCAGTTTATCCTAAGGACAATGCACAGACTAAGCGGGAGATCATGAGAAGAGAGACATCTACTAGCCAGCTCAAGTGGATCCATGGTTCACTCAAGTGCCAAGGGGCTGCAGTGATGTGGTGTATCAATGATATCACCATAAGTGGATGCTGATTATGCAGATACAACATCAGTAAGTGGAACTATATGTGCAACAACTTCAAGTGATGCAATGTTGTGTTGTTTCAATGTATCAACAGAAAAGGTATTACTCCTAATCTAGTAGATTGATCACTAAGATAATTTTGTTAGTGTTATCAACATAGGACTTTGACTAGGATTAAGAGATAATCTTTCCCATGATCCTTTCTCATCCCTCAATAAATATACCTATTGAAGAAGACAGAAAGAGGGAGATGTGTGGCAATACATAAGGGAGAGATATAGAAGTGTAAAAAGTAGCGAACATGCAAGAACAAACGAATAGAATCTTGAATAATTGAAATTTTATTATCCAAAAAAGATATAATTTACAAAGGTATGACCTCCCTTCTGTAGAATGGAGGAGATATGAGAGAGTACAAACAAACAATGTGGGACTAAACATGTACATTTCTGAGTGGCTAGAAATAAAGGAGACCGCGCGGCCGCGCGGTTAGACAAATGAGTTAACCACTCGGCAACTCCAGCAGGATAAGAACAGGCCGCAATGGGAGACCGATAGACCGCCCGGTCTCCAGGCTTCTGAGTGAGACCGCCAGACCGCTCGGTCAATAAACCGCTGGACAAGACCGCAAGGCCGCCCGGTCTAATACTTCAACACTCCCCCTCAAGCTGGAGCATAGATATCAATCATGCCCAGCTTGTCACAAATGTGGAAGAAGGAAGTAGAGACCACCTTTGTGAAGATATCTGCCAATTCTTTGTCAGAGGTGACAAACGGTGTACAAATCTGTTTCTTCAAAATCTCTTCCCAAATGAAGTGGCAGTCAACCTCTATATGCTTTATTCTCTCATGGAAGACCGGATTTCTGGATATGTATATAGCGGCCTTGTTGTCACAGAACATAGGAAGAGGATAGTCATAGACCTCCCCTAGGTCAAGCATGAGAGCCCGCAACCACTTTAAGTCACACATGGTTGACGCCATACTCCGGTATTCGGCTACTGCACTGGATCTGGAGACAACAGACTGTTTCTTGCTCTTCCAACTCACAAGATATCCTCCAACAAAAGTACAAAAACCTGATGTGGACTTACGATCGCCTTTGTCATCCGCGTAACTTGAATCTGAGTAGGCCTCAACCCTCAGATGATCATTCTTCTGAAAGATTAGCCGTTTGCCTGGTGCTGCTTTGACATACTCTAAAATCTTCAAGGCAGACTGAAGATGGCACTCCCTGGGAGCTTGCATAAACTGACTGACCTTGCCTACAGCATAGGCGATGTCGGTGTACAACCCCGTGTCCGGCGAGCGGGTCCCGCCAGGGATGTCGAGCAGACCTAGCCCCGCGACCCGCACCCAAGCGGCAAACAGATATACGACAGGAAGGCTGGCCCGCTCCCGCCCATTTCAGGCGAGCGAGCCGGGCGAGGCGAGCGAGCGGGTCGCACAGAGAACCGCTGGCCAAAGCGGATGGGTTTGGCGACCCGCGACTAGCAAGCCGACCGGGGGGTCGCGGTGGCCGCCGGCCAGCTCCTACACGCGACCGGGCCGCCGGTCCGCCCCGGTAGAAGACAGGCAGGTCGCAGCGGTCCGGCTCGCGCTCGCCCAGGAAGAATAGGCGGGCCGCTGGAGCTAGGTCGTGCCCGCCTCCCGCGGAGGAGGATTGGAGGCGAGCTGGCTCCCCAGGGGTGCGAATAGCCCCTCAGAACGGCGGAGCCACGCTGTTGGCAGGCTAGGTTGGACTGCGCATAGCTACTTAGAACAACGGAGTTTGGCTGTTGGCAGACCCAACCAAGGGCCTTTTGGTATTTTCAGGCCAGTTCTTTTGGTTATTGACAGTTCAGGTTCCAAAAAACTATAAATAAGACCCAAGGGGTACCTCAGAGAGGACGCTTTCAATGCCTCCTTACTCTCATTTTCAAGTGCTCTCTGAGGGTACCTTAGCTCGGTTTCTGGCTAAGGAGGGGAAGCGCTCAGAGATCTTCCGGGTTTGTGGTGGGACCTCCCTGCCGAGCCCTTGGGTCTGTTCCTTCTTGTCTTCTTCGTTGTTTTTCTTGCAGGAGCAAAGTAGGCGCGAGACCACCCCTTCCCCAAGGGTCGAACTCCACATGAGGCCGGATTCCGATTTCAACATTTTGGTGCAGTGAGCGTGGAGAGTGGTCAGTGCGGAAAAGCTTCGGCGAGCTCAATGACGGGAGGACAAGGATCTGACAGGCAGGACTCGCCGCCCCCCCGTCTCTCGCAACAGTAGGGATGTTGGAGGACTTCAGGAACGAGGTGCTGGGCCTCGTCAGGATCGCACTTGGCGCACGGGCCGAGTACTCGACTTCGGCAGCCCAGATCGCGGCCGCCCTCTCTTTGGGCGAGGACGCCCCTGGTCGGCGCGCTGGGAAGGAAGTGGCCGAGGAAGGCCGAGGGTGCGAGCTCCCGGGACGCGAGCTTTTCCCCGGCTCGGCAAGCCGATGCAGGTTCGGCGAGTTGGGCTCGCGAGACTCGCCGGCTCGCCCAGTGGGGGGGAGTAGCCCTTTCAGCGAGTTGGTCTCCTCAGCTCCAGTCCCGGATGGGTTCAGGGAACCCGAGATGTCTTACTACACTGGGAAGGGAGACCCGATCCAGCATGTCCAATGGTTCGAGGATGTGGTCTCCATCCGGCAGATGTCGGACGGATTCAAATGCCGACTCTTCGCCATCACTCTCCGGGAGAAGGCGAGGGAGTGGTTCCACCAGCTGCCGGCTAGTTCCATCTACTACTTCGAGGACTTGCGCCGAGGGTTCATGCTGAGGTTCACTACTTCGAAGAAGAGGAAGAAGGAGTCTGAGTCCTTGTTCCACATTAAGCAAGGAGTGAACGAGACGTTGGGGAGCTATGTGGATCGATTTCAGGAGGAAGTCACCCAGGTCCAAGAGAAGCTGGGCCATAGTCTGATGATGGCCTTTACCCTGGGCCTGCAGCAGGGGTTCTACCGAATGGAGCTGAAGAGAGTTCCCCCTCTCTCCTACGAGGAGTTGATGGAGAGGGCGGCGAGAGAGGTCGACGGGGAGGCGTCGAATCCGGAGTTCGCAAGAAAGCTAGCCAGGTGGGCCACCGAGGAAGAGAAAGAGTCGAGAAGGGAAAAGGCACAGGAGGAGAGAAGGGGAGAACCTAGGCAGAGGGAGCAAAGGCAGCTCCAGTGGAAACAACAGCCGAGGTGGGGGCACCAGGAGCCCGACCGCCGGCTGGGCTGGAGACCTGAGTGGCAGGGGCAAGGGCCACCAAGAGGATACTACGGAAGGGGTCACCATCAGGAGAGGCAAGATCAGTTCCACCCTCCGGGCTGGAGGCAGGGCCAGAGGCCCCGGCTCCCCGATCAGGAGGAGGCCATGGCCATAGCTTTGGGAGCAAGGAGGGGTATCATGAGGAGGAGGAGAAGGGAGGTCAGGGTGGAGCTGCCCTACTGCGACTTCCATCAGGAGGAGGGTAACGCGACGGCCACGTGCCCGGAATTCTTGGAGATGAGAGGGAATAGGGAGCGGCAGCAGCAGCAGCAGGAGGCGCGGCAGGAAGTAAGGATCGAGGAAGTCCTGCCTCGGGCGGAGGAGGATCGTTGTGAGGACCGGGTGGATGTCGGGACCCGAGGGGGGATCAGAGTGATCCACGGGGGAGTGGGGATTGAGGCTTCCCGCAAGGCAAGCCTCCACACCATGTACCGGCGGAGCGTCGCCTCTACATCCCAAACCCCGCCGCCAGAGGAGAGGATCACCTTCTCCAGGAGTGATATGCCAGACCACGAGGATCCGTTCTGTGATGCGCTGGTCATTAAGGCCGCCATCGAAAATTTCACCGTCTCTCGGATCCTCGTGGACAATGGGAGCTCCGTCAACGTCGTCTTCAAAAAGGCGTTTGACGCGATGAAGGTGGAGGCTAAGAGGGTGTTGGCCTCAGACGGGCCCTTATTCGGGTTCTCGGGAGAAAGGAAGGAAGTAGAGGGAGGAGTTGGCCTCCATGTCACCCTGGGGGGGGGGGCAGTCCCGAAACTGCAAGTTCGTCATTGTGGACGCCCCCAGCAGCTACATCTCCATCTTCGGGAGGCCTCTCATCAGCGCCTTCCGCTGCGTCCCCTTGTCTTTCCATCAGTGTTTGAAGTTCAACGCTGAGGGGGTCCAGGTCAGGCTCAGGGGGGACCCAAAGGTGGCGCGGGAGTGTTATGTCACTGCGGTGAACACCATCTCTTGGCAGGAGGGAGTCGAGGAGATGGGACGGAGGATGGAGGAGGTCGAGCAGGAGGCAGGAGCGGAGGAGCCAGAGGTGAAGGACCACGCAGGAGAGGCGGCAGGAGGAGATACGGAGGAGGTGGCCGAAGTGAGGGGCGCGGGAGAAGAGATGGAGGTAGAGGTCCCCATTCCAGAGGAAGAGGATGCCGAAGGATGGGGGGAGCGGTCCAGGCTGGAGGCGGCAGAGGAAGTGGTGGAACTAGAGGTGCTCACCGGGGAGGTAGGATGGGAAGGAGAGCAGGCAGGCGTCAGCGGAGGCTGACCCGGAGGACCAAGGCAGGATGCTGGAGTGCATCCAAAGAACGTGGACATCTTCGCCTGGAACGCCGCGGAGATGCCGGGGGTTGACGCGGATGTGGCCTGCCACCGCCTCAACCTGGACCCGGGAACACGCCCCGTTCAGCAGAAAAAGAGGTCCACGGCAGACAAGCTGGCGGAGCCCATCAGGGAGGAGGTGGAAAAGCTTCTCAAGGCTGGCTTCGTGTCCGAGATTCAGTACCCCGGCTGGGTCTCCAACGTTGTGATGGTTAAAAAAGGAGACGGCCGCTGGCGATTGTGTATCGATTTTTCCTTACTTAATAAAGCTTGTCCTAAGGACTGTTATCCTTTGCCTCGGATCGACGCGCTGGTTGACTCAGCTGTCGGCTTTTCTGTAATGAGTTTTTTAGATGCCTTTTCAGGTTACCATCAGATCAGGATGCACCCCCCGGACATCAAGGATGTCTCGTTCATCACAGGGGACGGCTGCTACTGCTACAAGATGATGCCATTCGGACTGAAGAATGCTGGGGCCACTTACCAAAAAATGATGGATAGGGTCTTTAAGGAGCAGAGGGGGAGGAATCTGGAGGTATACGTGGACGACCTCATGATCAAAAGCCGGGATGTGGACTCCCACCTCCGGGACCTGGAGGAGACCTTCGTCACCCTACGCAGATACAAGATGCGATTGAATCCCCTTAAGTGTGTCTTCGGGGCCAGCAGGGGGAAGTTCTTGGGGCACCTCCTCACCCCCACGGGGATCGAGCCGAATCCAGATAAGGTCAAGGCTGTCCTGGAGCTGGGGTCCCCGCGGAATGCAAAGGAGGTCCAGCGGTTGACGGGGAAGCTAGCAGGGCTGAGTCGCTTCCTTTCTCGGGCAGGGGAGAAGTGCTCCCCCTTCTTCAAAACGCTGAGGAGTGGTCAGAGGTTTGAATGGACCAAGGAATGCGAGGAAGCATTCCAAGCCCTCAAGGCGCAGTTGACACAGGCTCCGCTGCTCCAAGGGCCGAAGGAGGGGGAGGATTTGTTCTTATATCTCGGGGTCGGGGCGGAGGCTCTGAGCTCTATCTTGGTTCGAGAAGAGGGAAATAGACAGCTCCCTGTCTATTACGTCAGCCGGGTCCTGAGTAAGGCCGAGCTCCGGTATCCGATCTTGGAGAAGCTTGCATTCGCCCTAATCATCTCGGCTCGGCGGCTGCGACCTTACTTCCAGGCACACTCAATCCGGGTGATGACCGACCATCCCCTTCGCAACATCTTCGAGGGAGTGGAGCATTCAGGCCGGCTGGCCAAATGGTCGGTGGAGCTGAGCGAGTTCGATGTCTCATTCGTTCCGCGGCTCTCGATCAAAGCTCAGGCGATGGCCGACTTCCTGGCCGACTACGTGGTGGAAGTAGCAGAGGAAGAGCTCACCCGCCCGACTCCCTGGACAGTGAGGGTGGATGGAGCCTCAGGGAGGCATTCCCTTGGAGTGGGGGTGGTCCTAGAAAGCCCTCAAGGGACTCAGATTGAGCAGACGGTGGTGGTGCACTTTCCCATTACCAACAACCAGGCCGAGTACGAGGCCGTGATAGCAGGGCTGCGCCTGGCCAGGGAGCTGGGGGTGCTGGATGTGGAGGTCCTCACTGACTCCATGGTGGTGACTTCCCAGATCAACGGGGAGTTCGAAGCAAGGGAACCCACCTGAAGTCATACTTGGCCAAAGTGAAGGGGGTCATAGGCACCTTCCAGACCTTCTCCATCCGACACGTGCCAAGGGGAGAGAATAAAAGGCCGACCAGCTAGCGAAGCATGGCCCCGGGCGGGGGCACCATCACCGACCTGTTCCGCCCCTCCATCGAAGAAGGGGAGCTCATGGAGATCGACCAGCAAGCTTCGTGGATGGATCCAGTAGTAGTTTTCCTCTCCACGGGAGAATATCCTGAGGGGGTAGACAGGAAGAAGCTGAGGCACAAGTCAGCTTACTACCTCCTTAAGGACGGGCAGCTATACAGGAAGACCCTCTCCGGGATGCTGGCTCGCTACGTAGCCGAGGGCGAGGCGCAGAGGATCTTGGAGGAAGTCCACCCCGGGGAGTGTGGGAGCCATTCCGGGAGTCGGACCCTGGAGGGAAGGGTAGTCAGGCAAGGGTATTTCTGGCCCACCCTGGGCCGCGACGCCGCGGAGTTCGCAAGGAGATGTCATAAGTGCCAGCTGTTTGCCCCCCTCCAGCTACAGCCGGCCCAACAGCTCAAGAGTATCACGACCCCCTGGCCCTTTGCAATCTGGGGAATGGATTTGGTTGGACCATTTCCCCAGGCCAACGGTCAGAGAAGGTTCCTCCTAGTGATGATCGACTACTTGTCGAAGTGGATGGAGGTGAAGGCGTTGGCCAAGGTGACCTCCCAAGTGATCAGGAACTTTGTTTGGGGGGAGATCATCTGTCGCCATGGGCTGCCCCAGACCATCGTCACAGACAACGGACCCCAGTTCGCCAGTGCCGAGTTCACCAGCTTCTGCGAGCAGCTTGGAATCGACCTCAGGTTCGCCTCGGTCCACCACCCCAGGAGTAACGGGCAGGTGGAGGCCGCGAACAAGATCATCGTCAATCTCCTCAAGAAGAAGGTGGAGAATTTGAGGGGGAGCTGGGTAGAGCAGCTCCCCGCAGTTCTTTAGGCCCTAAGAACCACCCCTAACACGGCTACGGGGGAGACCCCCTTCAAGCTCTCCCATGGGTGCGAGGCGGTGCTTCTCGTAGAATTTGAAGTCCAAACACCGCGAGTCGGGGCGGCCAGAGAGGGCCGAGAGGAATGGCGAGCCGAGAACGAGGGGGAGCTGAGACTCTCCCTTGACATGGTGGAAGAATTGAGGGACCTTTCGGCCATGCGACAGGAGGAGGTAAAAAGAAGGATGGCCAAATACTTTGACAAGCATGTCAGGGTCAAGCAGTTCACGGAAGGAGACCTGGTGCTGAAGAAGGTAGACGCGGCAGGGAGGTCAGCGTCCGTAGGGAAGCTCAACCCCAGCTGGGAAGGGCCGTTTATTGTGAAGGAAGCTTTGAAGTCAGGGGGCTATCGGCTCCAAAATGTAGAGGGCGAGACCCTGAGTCTCACCTGGAGTGGAGACGACCTGAAAAGGTTTTTTCCCTAAGCGCTTGTAAGCAACACGTTGGTTATAATGAATTCCTTTCCCCCCCAGTATTGCCATATCCAGTTTGCATAGAGAATTGGAATGTGTTTGGACCCCGAGAAGATCCCGCTGCCAGGCTCTCACCTAGCTGGCAGGGCCGGAAGTCACTCGGTGTCATCCCTATCCTCGAGAAGATCCCGCTGCCAGGCTCTCACCTAGCTGGCAGGGCCGGAAGTCACTCGATGGAATGTGTTTGGACCCCGAGAAGATCCCGCTGCCAGGCTCTCACCTAGCTGGCAGGGCCGTAAGTCACTCGGTTTCATCCCTAGCCTCGAGAAGATCCCGCTGCCAGGATCTCACCTAGCTGGCAGGGCCGGAAGTCACTCGATGGAATGTGTTTGGACCCCGAGAAGATCCCACTGCCAGGCTCTCACCTAGCTGGCAGGGCCGGAAGTCACTCGGTGTCATCCCTAGCCTCGAGAAGATCCCGCTGCCAGGCTCTCACCTAGCTGGCAGGGCCGGAAGTCACTCGATGGAATGTGTTTGGACCCCGAGAAGATCCCGCTGCCAAGCTCTCCCCTAGCTGGCAGGGCCGGAAGTCACTCGGTGTCATCCCTAGCCTCGAGAAGATCCCGCTGCCAGACTCTCACCTAGCTGGCAGGGCCGGAAGTCACTCGATGGAATGTGTTTGGACCCCGAGAAGATCCCGCTGCCAGGCTCTCACCTAGCTGGCAGGGCCGGAAGTCACTCGGTGTCATCCCTAGCCTCGAGAAGATCCCGCTGCCAGGCTCTCACCTAGCTGGCAGGGCCGGAAGTCACTCGATGGAATGTGTTTGGACCCCGAGAAGATCCCGCTGCCAGGCTCTCACCTAGCTGGCAGGGCTGGAAGTCACTCGGTGTCATCCCTAGCCTCGAGAAGATCCTGCTGTCAGGCTCTCACCTAGCTGGCAGGGCCGGAAGTCACTCGATGGAATGTGTTTGGACCCCGAGAAGATCCCGCTGTCAGGCTCCCACTAGCTGGCAGGGCTGGAAGTCACTCGGTGTCATCCCCTAGCCTCGAGAAGATCCGCTGTCAGGCTCTCACTTAGTGGCGGCGGGGGCGGAAGTCACTCATGGCAATAACTTGCGACCCGAAACGAATCACGCTGCCGGGCTCCCACCTAGCCGGCAAGGCTAGGAACTACTCGAATGATGTTAACATCGGGTCGGAATCACAAAAGTTAATCAAAAAGGGAGGGGTCTAACATAGCCCCCCCAGCCCCAAGAAAGGCGGCCGGACGGAGGCGAGAACCTGGGCGAGGGTCCGCAAGAAGTTTGACAACTCAGACAAAGGACGAGCCGGCTCACCTCGCTTGAAGGGCGAAGCAGCCGCATCATCAGGGCTGGGTCGCAGAGGCAGGCCACCTTGCGCGGTAATAGCAAATATACAGAGGCAGGCGAGAAAGAATTTATAAAAGCAATAGTAGATAAAAATCACGAAGTCTAGGCACAGCTCGCGCGTGCGTCTCAAAACAGCTAAACGTGCATGATATATACATCTAATAAACAAATGTCAAAAGAGCGGGGGTGACGCGAGATTCGGGGCGAGAAGTCCTAAATGCGCTGGAAGGATTGGTCTCCAGGGTCCGGTACGGGGAGGAATAGCGCCGGAACCACGTCGCCCACCGAGAGCTCCGCCGCCTCGCTCTTGAGAAGATCCGCGCGTCGCAGCATCTGCATCGTGTACTTCGCGGCGCTGGCGGCGTTCTTTTGCATCAGCACCTCCAACTCGTGGTCAGAGTAGTGCGCGAGCGGGCAACCCCTGTTATCAGGTGGAGGGACAGCGGCGGCGGCCTCCAGCTAGCGTACCCGTGCCTCCAGCACTGACTTGTCCTGAGCAAGCGTGGCAATCTCAGCACCCATCCGACTGGCCGTCGCGGCATCCTGAAAAGAGGAAAAGAAAATTATGAGGTGGATTCGCGAGAAAGGGCGGTCGTTGAGGGTGAGCACATACCACCCCGCCCAGGTACTGCGCGTGGGACTCCTCTGCCGCGTCGGCCCGCCTCCTCTGAAGGTTCGCGTCTTCCTGAGCAAGCTTTTGGGCCTCCTCCCTCTCGTCCGCCAGCTTCTTCAGGGAGGTGGCGTTCCGCTCCAGCTGGGTGCAGCGCCTCCCTACCATATGAGATAGCTCCAGGCCGCGTAGCTGGGCCCGCGCGCTCTCGTGAACCAATACTCGTGTCGCCTCTTTGTCGTAGATGGCGGCGTCTTCTCGCGAGTACAGGCCGAACGAGAAATTATACGCCTCCCCGCCGATGGTGTCCTGCTCCAGCCAGCTCGGCAGCAGAGTCGAGACCACCGCGCGGTTAGACTCCTTGTCCCATGACAGGAGCGGGACGCCGAGCTCGTCCAGGTATTTCTCGCCGTAGCCGAAGTTGCGATGCCCTCTCGGCACCGGCTTCGCGGCGGCTTGCGACCCGTCCGGCGGCCCCGAAGTACCTGCCGCTCCGGCGGGAATGTCGCTGGTCGAAGCGATCACGGGAGGGGAGCCCTCGGTCGGCAGATCTGCCGGGGCATTGCCTTTCCCTTGGCTCACAGCCGGTTGCCGACCCGAAGTCTTCGCCACTTTCGGCGGGGGAGTGGGCTGTCCGCCGCCCGGCCGCTTCTTGGCCGGGACCGACGGGGGGTCGCGCTGAGCGGCGTCCGCAGCTTGCACTCGGGCGAGAACCCCGGGGGCGATCCGAGCGCTCTCGTAGGGGGGATGAAGAGGGATGTCCCGCTCGCCTGCCAAGAAGAGGGGATGAGACAGAGAAGAAAAGGGTAAGGCAGAGCAGTGACAAGTGGCAAACCTCCCCCTGGTGGGACGGCGGCAAGGTCATCAAGATGGCGGCGCAGATACGCGACCTTGAAGTTCTTCCCGGCGAAGAACCCGCACAAGTCGGCCTCGTGGCCCCCTAGGCTGGGCGGACGGTAACTCGCCTCGCTGAGCTGCACCGGCGAGAAGGGGACGTTGCCGAAGTCCCCTTTGACGAACAGGAACTTCTTGAGCCAGTTATGACTCTTATTTACCGTCTCCCGCACCTTGAGGTGGGCGCTAGAGAAGTAGGCGGTACCATCCCGGTTCTCCCGGAAGGATAATAGCTTCCGGAAAACAACGAGACTAAACTCGACTCGCTCCTCTCGCAGAAAGCAGGCGAACCCCACCATAACGACTATGGAGTTCGGGGTCATCTGACCTAGGACGACCCCGAAGTACTTCAACACTTGGCGTACCTCGGGCCATAGGGGAAGTCGCAGGCCCACCTCAAAGTGAGCCAGGGGTATGGCGAGCTCGTCCTGGATAAATCGTTGATCTTCTCTGTTTCCCCGGGCCGTCTCGCCGAAAAACCAGGCGGGACGTGGTCGCCGAGAGCATCCAGGTACTCGCATTCCGAAATGACGGCGTGAGGGAAGTCGTGCTCTGAGAAGGTCCAGGCGCACTTGCTTCGACCGTCCGCATCGCCGCCGCCACTGCCCATTTCCACCGAATCGCCACCAATCGTGCGAGACAGATCCAGAAGGCGAGCACGAGCCGAGCTCCGCGGAGAGCAGGAAGCGGGAGAGTGTTTTGAACTGGTGAAAGAATAAGAACCAGCAAGGCCTATTTATCGGGAGAGAGAAAGGGAGGGAAAGTTCCCGCCGAATGAAGGGGTGCGTGTAGCCAAAAATCAGCCCGATGGTTCGACTTCCCAGCGCGCAACCGCACCACAAAGGCCGATCAGGCGCGGCTCTTGCCCGGCCGCATCCGCGCAAGACTTGAGCGGGCGAGTCTCGGCCCGCACCCACCCGGGATTCCGCGCGAGTCGGGAAACTCCCGGCTGGCGAGCCCCAACTGCTCGCCCTCGCCCCGATCGGCAGGACGGGTAGAGCGAATCCTTTCCCTGACCCGCCCCACAGAGAACGAAAGCAATCACATGGTAATTTTAATACACATCAGCAGCAAAAATTAAGCCCGCGCGCGGGCAAAAAGAGTTGCGAATCGCTACAGGTACAGGATAACTTTGAAATAATAGCAACTCCGCGATATCCTGCGAGCAAGGGGAAAAAGGCTGGATCAGTACTCGATCCACTTCCACCTTGTTGGGTATATTGGTTTAAATGTACCTGATTTGAATAAGCCTCACCCAACTCAATGATATACATCAAAATGTATTTGATGTGTTTTTGAGTTACTTGTGCAGGTTAAGTATTTGCAGGACTGAAGCAAAAATTTCTAAGTCCATGTGTCGACACCCAGAAGGAAAATGCCGACACTTAAGAAGACTTGTGTCGACACCCAGGCAAGCAGTGTCGACACTTGGAGTCATTGTGTCGACACCAGGGATGCTGAGTCGACACCAGACACAAAGTGTCGACACAAGGAGCTGTGTCGACACTCAGTGAAGAAAAGTGCAGTAAAGCTGTGTCGACACTTAACAGCAGTGTCGACACCTAGAAGAACTGTGTCTACACCAGAAAGTGTCGACACTTGGAGCTGTGTTGACACTCAGCAAAAGTCTGCAGAGACTAAGTACAAGTGTCGACACCCAACACAATGTGTCGACACTCAACAGAAAAGTCAGCACTTGAAGTAAGTGTCGACACCCAGACCAATGTGTCGACACTTAGCAGAAGAGTCAATACTTGAAGAAAGTGTCGACACATGGAGCTGTGTCGACACTTAGCAAAGAACAACAAGATCAACAAAATTTTCTAAGTACAAGTGTCGACACTATGGGAATGTGTCGACACTCAGCTGAAGTCTCAACAGAAGAATCAAGTGTCGACACAAGGAACTGTGTCGACACTCATCAAGTATCAACACTGAAGACTATGTGTCGACACCAAGAAGCAGTGTCGACACTTAACAGATTCAACACAAGAAGTTGTGTCAACACAAAGGAGATGTGTCGACACTTAGAAGAATTCAGCAAAAGATAGAAGATCAAGTACTTGTGTCGACACTCAATTTCAGTGTCGACACTTGAAGAAGAAACTGTGTCGAGACATAGAATCTACAACACAAGGAGTTGTGTCGACACCTTGTAGACTTGTGTCGACACTTACACAACTTGTGTCGACACTTGGTCTATAAGTGTCGACACTTAAAGACAGAAAGTCTCGACACTTTCAGACAGTTAGAGAACTTTCAAGAACTGACTGGATGACTTGACAGCTGCCGTTCCAGCCGGTCTACAGCACCTGTCAGAGATGTCAGAAGACAGTTAGGAACCGGACCAGCCGGTTACCATGAAGAAGGCCTATAAATAGGCCTATGCTGTCTACAGAAAAGGATGATCAACAATTGTTGAAGAAGTTGCTGAAGCAATTCAAAAAGTGGTTCACAGAGTTGTTTGATCAAGCATCAAATCAAGAAGATCTAGCTGTCCAAGTGCAGATCTAAGAAGTTGGAGAGAGAGGGCTCCATCCAAGAAATCAGCCGTTGGAACTAGGCTGAGAAGAAGGATTCAGATTCATTCTGGGTCTTAAGAAGCAGAGATCAAGGATCAACTGCAGAAGGAGACAATCTAATTGAGTTCTACTTTCAAGAAGCTTTGAAGAAAGCTAAGTCAGATTGAATCCAGCTGAGTTCTTCCAAGAACTCATCAAGAAACTCACAACCTCCCTCTCTTGTCTTTGAGTTGTTGAGTTAACAATTGTAAATTCATTTTTATCTTGTAGGATCCTTTGGATCTGAGTGTTTGTAAGCCTGTAATTATAAAGGCTGAGGGTAGGGCTTGAGGGCCTTAGTGTAGGAGATTGAAATCTGTGAGTGTAGGCCTTATTGGCTGAGTGTAGGCCTTGTTGGCTGAGTGTAGGCCTTGGTGGCTGAGTGTAGGCCTTTGTGGCTGAGTGTAGGCTTTGTGGAAAAGCTGAGTTGTAAGGCTTTGGGCCTGAGGTGTAGGAACCAGTTTGGGTTCTGAGACAGTGGTGAAGTTTGGCCGAATCTAGTACACTGCTAGATAGGCGAAGGGGGAAAGTGGATGTACCCAAAGCTTGGGGAACCACTATAAAACTCTGTGTCTACTGTGCTGTGATGTGTTTTGCTGTGTGATTGCTGTGCAAAAGTAGAGTAGATTCTGTTATATAACTGTTTGCTGCCATTAAAGTTTAAAAAGGATTAGGTCACCTATTCACCCCCCCTCTAGGTGTTTAGGTACTATATCTTACAAGTGGTATCAGAGCCAGGTTCCTTAAAAAGGACTAACAGTCTAAGGAGATCCTGATTGGCAGATTTAGTCTAAGACAAATTACAGATTCAAGAAAATCAAGAACCATGGGTTCCTCTGAAAATCACAAGGAATTGGGTTCCATGAAATTGCCCATATGCAGGAAAGAGATCTTTGGGATCTGGAAGGAAAGGGTAAGGCTGTTTATGGAGGCCTCAGACCCTAGAATCTACATCACAGTAAAGGAAGGGCCATATGTGCCCATGAAGATATCAGTTCTAGATGCAAATCAGAGAACCCCAAAGGATTTCTCTGAAATGACTAAGGATGAGATTGTCCTAGCCACCATGGACAAAAGAGCACAAAACATTATAGTGAGTGCCATAGATGATGCAACATTTCAGAATCTTATACACTGTAAGACAGCCAAAGAGATGTGGGACACTCTTATTGTGTATATGGAGGGTTCTGAAGAAGTTAGACAAGATAGAAAATCTTTGCTAAATCAGGAGTATGAAAGTTTTAGACAAGGAAAGGGTGATAACATAACTGAGTGCTATAAGAAGTTCTACAGAATAGTGAAAGAACTCATGTCTTATGGAAGAGAGTTCAGCAATTATGAACTAAATGACAAGTTCCTAAGGTCCCTAACTAAAGATTGGGACACAAAGATTTGTGCCATTAGATAAATGGCTAAGTTGGGAGAAATTCCTCCACCTACACTGTTTGGCAAGTTATTGTCTTATGAAATGCAGTTGACATTGAGGAAAGAGGAGGAGAAATCAACAAGAACTGAACACAAGGAAAGAACTGTAGCTTTCAAGACAGAAGCCTCCAGAAAGTGCAGGAATAAGTCATCAACTGCACCTCCAAAGGTAGTTGAATCAGAGTCAGATGAGTCAGTCAGCACAAAATCTGATAGCAGTGAAAGTGATGAAGACTTTGCTGCCTTCACTAGACATTTTCAGAAATTCTTGAAGAAGAAACAGTGGAGGTCAAGGCCTTCAACTTCAAAAGGAAAAGAAGATTTTTATCAGGATAAAAAGGCTTCAAAGAAGGACAGGAAGAGGACTAAATCTAGCAAGGCAACTGTTTCTAAAATAGTGTGCTATTGCTGCAATAGACAAGGCCATGTTGTTGCAGATTGTCCTGAAAAGAGAAAGGAGTCTAGTGACAAGAAGAAGACTCATTTCAAAGGCAAGAAAGAAAAGTCTTTTGTTGCCAAGAAAGAGAAGACTCTATCAGATATCTCTTCTTCAGAAACTGAGTCTGATGCTGAGGCATACATAGGGCTGTTTGCTGAAGAAGAAGAAGAAGAATTCATGCAGATCATGGAGTATATTTATGAACAAGAATGTTGAAACCGGAAATTCGGTCTCATGTGGAGTTCGACCCTTGGGGAAGGGGTGACCGCGCACCTACTACCCTCAAGCGAACGATCTAGGCACAAGACTAGGAACACGAGGGACAGACCCAAGGTCTCAGCGTGGAGGACCCGCCGCATACCCGGAAGACTAACTAACTCTTCCCCTCCCAAACCAAGGGCTGAGCTAAGGCACCTTCGGTGGGCTCTCTTGGCCGACCGGAACATCCAAGGAGGATCTCGAGATCCACTCCCAAACTAGAGGTGCCACCTCGGGTCTATACAAAATGCTCCCCGCCTGCCTTACTATTGGCGCCAAACCGCCCAGCGGCCCTACTCTACGCAGCCCCAATTGGGCCGCTAATAGCGGAACTCCGCTACTCTGAAAGGATGACAACGGGCCATCAGGGGCTTCCCGGCATCTATACCTCGGGGCCCGCACGGGAGGAGCGGTTCACGAACACGCCGCTCGCCCAAAACAGGAGGAGTAAGCTACATTCTCAGAGCATCACAGATATAAAAGAATATTACAGGAATATAAATTCCATACTCGGCACGCAGGCCGGAAATATAAACAAAAAGGTCTTCGAGGGCCGGCACAAGTTTGGGCTTAAGCCCGCTACTCCCCCCCTGGTACTGCAACACCTGTACGCAACGTCTCGACGAGCGGCGGCCAACTAGTCATCGGTCGGCTAATTTAGGGGGCCAAACATATTGCGCACACCCCCTTTTGGGGCTCGTGGCGCGCATTCCCTGCAAGCAGCTAAATAAACAACTTCCTCGGAGTCTTCTCCGGGAACCCCAGAACATCACCAATCGGCTCACACGTCCGGATGGGCTTCACACAGCATGTCTAAACCCGTACTCGCGCTTCCGGGTGCTAATGCAATTAACTGCGGGGACGTACACGTCAACCCGTCGGGGAGCTCCCTTCCCCCCACCCGTTGGTGGAGAGGGGCTTCCATGCAAATATGGAAACTGAAGGCTTCACATGCCCAAGTTGAAACATCGTTACCCTTGTCGCGTGCTTGGCGGCTGGGACGGGAGAGGAGCTCCAAGTAGATCCTACTGCATACGGCCACGTCGGTGGTCGATCTCCACTCCAGGCCGAGCCTTGCTCCAGGCCGAGCCTCGCTCCAGGCCGAGCCTCGCTCCAGGCCGAGCCTCGCTCCAGGCCGAGCCTCGCTCCAGGCCGAGCCTCGCTCCAGGCGAGCCTCGCTCCAGGCCGAGCCTCGCTCCAGGCCGAGCTTGTTGCCGGTGGAGGGGAAGGTCGAGGTGTGCTGCTCCCGGCCGGGAAAAAGGTCGTGGGGCCGGGTGCGCTGCCTTGCCGACGACGAGTGAGAGGGAATGAGGAAAGGGCGGCGGCGGCTGCCGTGCTTGGCCGAGGGTGAGAGAAGGAGAGGCGGCGGCGGCGTTGCTGCTCCAGGCCGAGGATGAGAGAGTGAGGGGCGGCGGCGGCGCTACTTTGCCGGCGACGGGAGCGGGAAATGGGGGGGGAACGGCGGTGGCGGCCTGCTTGGCCGAGGGCGAGAGAAGGAGGGGCGGCGGCGGCGTTGCTGCTCCAGGACGAGGATGAGAGAGGGAGGGGCGGCGGCGGCGCTTAGCCAGCGACGGGGAAGGGCGGAAACGGGGCGGCGGCGGCGGCGGGGTTCCAGGCCGATCGGGCTAGGGCTCCTTCCCCTTTTTCCTCTTCTCTCTCCCCGATCCCTCCTCCCCACCCGTGCCCTGCTGCCCCCTTTCCCTTTTTCTTTTTCTCTTTTTATTTTTTTAATCCCCCCCCTTTCTGCTGCACCCGATCCCCTTCCCCCACCTCTCATCTCCTCTTTTATTATACCTAATATATTATATTATATATATTATAATATAATTTATAATATATAACATATATATATATAATATAATTTATAATATATAACATATATATATATATATATAAAGTAAGAACCTATGCGCATAGAACCTCCGCACGCACGCACGCACGAGGACTCGCACGTCCTCGAACGGGGACACACCGACTCGTCGCCCATAACACGCCCTAGGCTGATTTTTGGGGAGGGTCTCACTCGCCGGCTACGGGGTTGTACACAATCCCGCTCTTTTCGAGCTTGGCACAAGCTCGGAAAGAATCATCCAACCCAACGTATCCGGCGAGTGGGAGCCGACCCAAAAAAAAAAGTTTGAGAGAAACTGGAAACTGCGCTTGGAGCACCGATCTCTCCACGACCTTTCTGATCTTTTGAATAGCTCGATACCCTTTGGCTCACTGCTATCGAATTGCCCTTATACCATTACTTACGACAAGTATACAATTTCTCGCGATATCGTAAAACAACAAAGTCGTATCTTCTGTATCCTCTTGTACACGCTGAGCTAACCCTTTCCCCCCAGGTGCGCCTACACCCCTGCCAGCTAATGAGAGCCTGACAGCGAGTCCACCCGGGGCCGAGCAGCACTCGGGGTCCCATACCCCCCAGGTGTGCCTACAGCCCCGCCAGCTAGGTGAGAGCCTGACAGCGAGTCTACCCGGGGCCGAGCATCACTCGGGGTCCTGCAAAATATCCAAATTCTCTCTCCAAACTCCAAACTCTCTCCCTTACCCCCCAGGTGTGCCTACAGCTCTGCCAGCTAGTGAGAGCCTGACAGCGAGTCTACCCGGGGCCGGGCATCACTCGGGGTCTGCGAAATATCCAAACTCCAAACTCTCTCCCTTACCCCCAGGTGTGCCTACAGCCCTGCCAGCTAGGGGGAGCCTGACAGCGAGTCTACCCGGGGTCACTCACTATACCGTCATCGAGTGACTTCCGGCCCTGCCAGCTAGGTGAGAGCCTGACAGCGGGATCTTCTCGAGGCCCGCGGATGACACCGAGTGACGTCCAGCCCTGCCAGCTAGGTGAGAGCCTGGCAGCGGGATCTGCTCGGGGTCCAAAACAATCGCCATCGAGTGACTTCCGCCCTGCCAGCTAGGTGAGAGCCTGACAGCGGGATCTTCTCGAGGCCCACGGATGACACGAGTGACGTCCGGCCCTGCCAGCTAGGTGAGAGCCTGGCAGCGGGATCTGCTCGGGGTCCAAAACTACTGCCATCGAGTGACTTCCGGCCCTGCCAGCTAGGTGAGAGCCTGACAGCGGGATCTTCTCGAGGCCCACGGATGACACCGAGTGACTTCCGGACCTGCCAGCTAGGTGAGAGCCTGGCAGCGGGATCTGCTCGGGGTCCAAAACAACCGCCATCGAGTGACTCCGGCCTGCCAGCTAGGTGAGAGCCTGACAGCGGGATCTTCTCGAGGCCCACGGATGACACCGAGTGACGTCCGGCCCTGCCAGCTAGGTGAGAGCCTGGCAGCGGGATCTGCTCGGGGTCCAAAACAATCACCATCGAGTGACTTCCGGCCCTGCCAGCTAGGTGAGAGCCTGACAGCGGGATCTTCTCGAGGCCCACGGATGACACCGAGTGACGTCCAGCCCTGCCAGCTAGGTGAGAGCCTGGCAGCGGGATCTGCTCGGGGTCCAAAACAACTGCCATCGAGTGACTTCCGGCCCTGCCAGCTAGGTGAGAGCCTGACAGCGGGATCTTCTCGAGGCCCACGGATGACACCGAGTGACTTCCGGACCTGCCAGCTAGGTGAGAGCCTGGCAGCGGGATCTGCTCGGGGTCCAAAACAACGCCATCGAGTGACTTCCGGCCCTGCCAGCTAGGTGAGAGCCTGACAGCGGGATCTTCTCGAGGCCTACGGATGACACGAGTGACGTCCGGCCCTGCCAGCTAGGTGAGAGCCTGGCAGCGGGATCTGCTCGGGGTCCAAAACAACCGCCATCAAGTGACTTCCGGCCTGCCAGCTAGGTGAGAGCCTGACAGCGGGATCTTCTCGAGGCCTACGGATGACACCGAGTGACGTCCGGCCCTGCCAGCTAGGTGAGAGCCTGGCAGCGGGATCTGCTCGGGGTCCAAAACAACCGCCATCGAGTGACTTCCGGCCCTGCCAGCTAGGTGAGAGCCTGACAGCGGGATCTTCTCGAGGCCTACGGATGACACCGAGTGACGTCCGACCCTGCCAGCTAGGTGAGAGCCTGGCAGCGGGATCTGCTCGGGGTCCAAAACTACTCGACTTGACTTTGCTCGAGATGAAGACATCTTATTTACTTAAGAGGTGCTGGAGAGTTAACTGCACTGATGCTTTTACAAACGGAGGACGCATTCTATTCCTAAGAGAGATGATCTGGAGGTCGTCAAATCGGGAAGCTGGCGTCCGAGTCTGTTCCTAATAATTCCTCCAATCGGACGAGAGATGCTATCGGGGAGACATAGGCCGACGTGCAAGGGGGGAGCTGATCTCGGCCGTCAGTGCAGAGGCTCGGTCTTACAATAACGCTTAGAGTCCCGAGGCATCGTCCCATCATCCGAACTGGGCTATTTAAAAGGAACGGGTTGGACGTTTCGTATCCTGATCTAATGACAAAGATCACTTTCCGCCGTGTCACTTGTGATTGCTTGGAGAGATCGGCCCTTTATCAAATCTGGGAGGTTAGCGTCTAGGCTCGTCCTGATAATTCCTCTAGTCGGAGGAGAGGTGCGATGGGGGGACATAGGCTGACGTGCAAGGGGGAGCTGATCTCGGCCGTCAGTGCAGAGGCTCGGTCTTACAATAGCGCTTAAAATCCCGCGGCACCGTCCCATCGTCCGAACTAGGCTATTTAAAAGGAACGGGTTGGACGCTTGGCTTCCGGAGTCGATTGTGAGGCTGACCCTTGAAGCCTCAGAAGCTCGAGGCGAATCGGTAACAAAGAGAAAACACAACCGCTACTGATTTACAAGAAAGAGATAATATATTACGCTAGGGAGGAACCCTTTCAGGTCACCTCGGCTCATAATATCTCTGAGCTGCTCTCTTACTCGATCTTGAAGATAATAACCTCCCGATTTCTCGTTGAAGTAATAAGTGGGGATACACGGGTTTTCATAGGTAGAAGCGCTTCAAATAGGTGCAAATCTTACTCCAAATGCTATAGGATCTAAAACAACAGCCATGGGAGGGGACAACTCGAGTATGAGGACCTTG
>CM077151.1:61662626-61776621 GCA_039583875.1 Platanthera guangdongensis
TTCAATAACTGTTCTTCTGACAGTCTTGACAGGTGCTGGTAGACCGGCTGGAACGGCAGCTGTCAAGTCATCCAGTCAGTTCTTGAAAATCTCGAAACTGTCTGATAGTGTCGAGACTTCTGTCTTTAAGTGTCGACACTTATAGAACAGAGTGTCGACACAAGTTGTGTAAGTGTCGACACAAGTCTACAAGGTGTCGACACAACTTCTTGTATGTCTCGACACAGTATTCTTTTTCAGGTGTCGACACTGAAATTGAGTATCGACACAAGTACTTGATCTTCTATCTTAGCTGTATTCTCTAAGTGTCGACACATTCCTTTGTGTCGACACAACTTCTTGTGTTGAATCTGTTAAGTGTCGACACTGCTTCTTGGTGTCGACACATAGTCTTCTATGTTGATACTTGCTGAGTGTCGACACAGCTCCTGTGTCGACACTTGATTCTTCTGTCGAGACTTCAGCTGAGTGTCGACACATTCCTTAGTGTCGACACTTGTACTTAGAAATTTTGGAGATAATTCTGTTCTTTGCTAAGTGTCGACACAGCTCCTTGTCGACACTTTCTTCAAGTGTGAGTCTTCAGCTGTGTGTCGACACATTGTTCTGGGTGTCGACAAATACTTCAAATGCTGACTCTTCTGTTGAGGTCGACACATTGTGCTGGGTGTCGGCACATTCTTCAAGTGCTGACTCTTCTTGTTGTGTCGACACATTGTTCTGGGTGTCGACACTTTAACTTGGTCTCTGCGACTTTTGCTGAGTATCGACAGAGCTCCAAGGTCGACACTTTCTGGTGTAGACTCAGCTTCACTTGGGGTCGACACAGCTCCTTGTGTCGACACTTTCTGTCTGCACTTTCTTCACTGAGTGTCGACACAGCTCCTTGTGTCGACACTTTTGTCTGGTGTCGACTCTGCATCCCAGGTGTCGACACAATGACTCCAAGTGTCGACACTGCTGTCTGGGTGTGACACAAGCCTTCTAAGTGTCGACACTTTCCCTCTAGGTGTCGACACATGGACTTAGAAACTTTTTGCTTCAGTCCAGTGATTACTTAACTGCACAAATAAACTCAACATACATCAAATAGATTATGATGTATATCATGAGTTGGGTGAGGCTTCTTCAAATCAGGTACATTAACCAATGTACCCAACAATCTCCCACCTATTTGGAGAAGTCATAACCTTAGTCAATGATATACACCATTCATAATTAAAAATTACAAAATGATGTAAAGCAGGTTATATTCAGCAGGGTAAACATAAACATGTATTAATTTCACACAGTATACACATACATCAACACAGAACAAATAAGAAATAGACATATTCACAGAACAATCATGAAATATATTGATCACATATTGTTCTAACATTGTCTATACTTTCAGTAGTTACAAAAAGTGTTTTACATTCAAAAGATTACAAAATAATCTTCAAGTAAATCTTAAACTATTCTGTTCAGGCTCCTTGATAACTATTCCTTGCCAGCTTGAACTTGAGCTTTGACAGGGGCATCAGCAGTTCAGCATCAGCAGCTTCTTGCCTTTTAGATCTTTCTTTTTGAGCTCTTCAGCTTTGATCTTCTGTCTCTCAAATAATGATATGGCTTAGGAAAGTACTTGCTAGGCTCCACTACAGTAGGAGGTAGCTTTCCCATCTTTGCCTTCCTTCTATATTGAACAATGGCTTCTTGTCTGATCTCATGTTTCCTCCATTCAGCTTCAGAAAAACCATTGTTCCTGTCATGAGTATTGTCCTTGGCAGCTTTCTAGGCAGTTAATATATATCCTAGAGGTAGGGCTCCACTGTTCAAAGTCTGGCCTTTGTTCTGCTGTTCCCTAAACCTCTTCTTAGAAACCTTGTCTCTTCCTCTTTTTGTAGAGCTTCTTCTTCTTTCTGAAGAGCTGCTTGCATAGCTTCAGTCATAGGCTGAACCACTTTCTCCAGAATAACATTAGACTTCCCTTCAGTGGGCTATACAGCTGATGAATATCAGCTGCACCATGTCAAAATCTGGTGGAGGATAGATCACGTGAGCTACCTCTGTTGCTCACCTCCAAGATAAGCAGTTGAATCCCAGATCAGCAACATTGTCATCATCACAGAGTGGAGGATAGCCCAGTGTAGCTCTGATGGAATTTGATACCATTTTGCATGGTCAAAGCTTGCCTTGACTAACACTCTCTCCCTATTTATGACTCTCTAGCCATATGATCTCTGACATCATCCTTCTGGATCTTATTTGACTATCCAAGTACTGATTCCATCTTAAAGTATGGTTTAAGCTTTTGAGTTGTTCTGATATGGCTTCTGGGAGGCTTGGATAGCAGTCTTTATAGCAGTAATTTCTTCTTGAAAGACTTTATCAAATTCAGCTTTGATAGTAGCAGAAGATGTAGAGGAATCACCAGCCTTGTTCTTCAATTCAGTGACTATAGCATTATGTGAAGCAGTCAAGTTGTCATTCATTCTTAACTGATTTTAAGAACATATCCTTGCTTCAATGCTATATCATCTACCTGTGCCTTGATCTCTCTGGGGGTGTGTGTCAAATACACCACTGCATTTCCACCCTTGTGGAAGCAGTCTGTCATCTTTCTTGTTGAGATTCATCTCAAACCTTATAGACTTGATGTCCTGAGCAAGATCAAACTTGAGGGACTTTTGCCCTTCATCTACATAAGTCTCTATGGCCTTTCTTTGTTCATCCAACTTTATCTGTAGTGCAACCATTAAAGCACTATAATCAGCAGTTGGAGCTTGCTGAACTATAGGCTGTGGTGCAATTGATTGTAAAGCTTTCTTATAATTTTGACTTCTTCTCTTGAAGACATACAGTTTCTTCTTCTTTGCCCTAGCACTCTCCTCATCTTCAGAGGCAGAAGTGCTGGCTATGTCAACCCTATCCTTAGGGATGGATTGAGGCTTCTCTTGGCACTTCAGGTGCCTTCTCAGTTTCCTGCCTAAATAGGCTCTTCCAGAACTGTACTTGCTCCCGCAAGAGCAGCATCTCTTTATAGCAGTATCAGCTTCCTTATCAAAATTGCTTGATCCAGATTTAGGAACAAGTCTTCCATTATGTATTCTTGTGGTGAAGGAGCTGGAGACAGTCTTTGCTCTTCAACCACTGGATCAGGAACCACTTCTTGTACAGCAGATGTGTCTTCTTAACAGCATCTGGAACTTGAACTATGCAGCTGAGTTTGCTGAGGAACATCAGACAAATCAGCATCTTCTATAAGTTATTCTAAAGTTTTTAGGTCAGTGAGTACCTCTTGTATGATGTTGGTGGCTTGCTCACTGTCAGTGTAGAGGGTTCTTCTACAACTGGAGGCTCCCCCTGGCTGTGATCCTGTGGATGGGGCTAGCTTGAGGTAGCTCCCCTGGATCTCAGCAATCTCTTGAGAGCAGGAGTTTCACTACAGGCTCTTCCTCTTGGTCATCAGGAGTGAAAACAACCTGTTCTTAACTTCAGAACTACTTGTGGACACTTGTTCCATAGGAGCTGTCTTCCTTTTCTTTTTGGGAGGAGTGACTTTCTCAGTAACAGTCTTCTCTGGGGTTGGCATTTCTTGGACAACACCCTGTCCCATCTTGAAAAGATCCTTAGATCCATCTTCCTCATATGATTTATCTTGCTTCCTACAACAGTATTCATTACCTCTGGTATCACACCAGCTAGGTATAGACTAATGATTCTGCCCAGGTTGGGCTTCTTCAAGCTCTCCTTAATCTTGTCAAACACTATAACTGACAATCAGTTCTTATAGTGAAGATAATCTTGTCATTATACTGAACATGGAGGCAGACACTCTGTCATGCCTTCCTGGCTTACTGAGTAAGACTTTTCCCACTATCTCAGACAGGAATTGCCTGGCTGTTCATGCCCTTCTGTTAAACACAGAGCCTATCTTCATTTTGGATCAAGTCCACACCAGGTTAGAGCTTCCTTGTCTTGGATGCAGTGACTTCTCTTCATCTTGAGTTTTTGGAAGCTGTAGAATCTTCCTTAGACTCTTTGGTGATACCTTGACCTTCGTTCCATGAACTCTGGATTAGATCTGTATCCAGACTCATCGACTTCAGCTCCATTAGAAATTCAAGAACCTCTTTCTTCCAAATCTTTGTAGGTTCAGAAACTAAGTATTCTAACTGAACCAGCAACTAGGGTTACGACCGCCTTGATTTCTTGATCTGCATCGTCGAACGCGCCGCGCACTAGCTCATATCCTTCGTTAACGTTCTCCTCAAGCTTAGGTGTCATTAGGGTTTGTAGAATTTGTCTTTAGAAAAGAGAGGTGTCGACACAGTAGTTTGGTCTCGAAACTTTGAAAGGTGTCGACAAACAAAGACAGAACCCTATTTATACCTTTCTGATTTGAAGATGAACAGACGGGACAGCTAACTTAAAATGTGTCGACACTGGCAATAAGTGTCGACACCGACTTATAATGTTCTGAACATATGTGTCGACACAAGTTTAGTCAACAGATTTTATGTGTCGACACTTGGTTATGTGTCGACACAACATAACTCGACACATTGTCGAGACTTTACTTAGAAAAATTCTGAGTAAAAACATAAGTGTCGACACCATATTGGATGTGTCGACACCTTCTTGACATGTGTCGACACTAACATTCTGAAGTGTCGACACCAACTTCCTAGATGTGTCGACACCTTTTTCCTGAAGTGTCGACACCTCTATTCTGTGTCGACATAGACTTGTCTATGTGTCGACACCTTTTTACTTAGCCAATTTTAATTCTGTAAACTTACTCTTAAGGTTATCATTCCTAGTTCAATTTTGAATCTATTGAACTTAGCTTCTTCTAGGGGCTTAGTAAACATATCAGCTACTTGATTATCAGTTTTAACATATCTAATAAATATCTTCTCTTTCTACATGCTCTCTAAGAAAATGATATTTAATTCAATATGTTTTGTCCTACTAGGGATACAGGGTTATTAGCTATGAAATAGCACTTGTAGAATCACAGAAAAAGTGGAGTTCTACTTACTGAAATTCATAGTCCTCTAGCTGATGTTGAATCCACAGAAGTGAGCACAGCAACTTCCTGCAGCCACATACTCTGACTCAGCTGTGGAGATAGCCCACTGGTTTGCTTTTGCTACTCCATGAAATTAGTCTCCCACCTAGGAATTGACAGGTTCCAGTAGTGCTCTTTTTATCTTCTTTGCATCCTGAAGGCTGCTCCACATAGACTTCTCCTTAAGATTACCATTTAGGAATGCTGACTGACATCATCTGGTAAACCTTGAATCCTTGATAGGTTGCATAGGCAAGAACATCCTTATGGCTTCAGTCTGGCTACTGGAGCAAAGGTTTGATAAAATCAATACCTTCTTTGCCTATATCCTTTAGCAACCAGTCTTGCTATTCTTAATGATGACCCCTTGTTCATCCATCTTATCCTGTAGATCCACTTAGTTCCTATTACATTGTGGTCTTTAGGTTAGGAACAGTTCCCAAACCTTGCACCTCTTGAACTGATTAAGCTCTCTTGCAATTGCTTGTTCAGTCATTGTGGATCCAGTATTGCTTCTTCAAATTCTTAGGTTCAACTTGAGACAGAAAGCTAGAGTAGATTGCTGCATTTATGTATCTGCTTCCTGTTTGTGTACTACTTGTCTTGGATCTCCAATAATCTGCTCTACTGGATGATCTCTAGATGCCTGTTGGCTGGAGGCATCCTTACTTCTGGTTGACCTCTTCAGCATCTCCATCATGCTGTACTTCTTGTATTTCTTCAGCAATTGGCACATGTAGTTCTCCCCCTGGACAACAGCTACTCTCCTCTCTTGCTATCTTGCAGCAGGCACTTCTTCTATAGTAAGCTTGTCATTTTCTTTGATAAACCTGTGGGGGTGGGGATGCATACAGTACTAGACAACTCATGTTAATAAGTTTAGTCTCATCAAAAACTACATACACAGATTCTTCTACAACTTGTGTAGTCAAGTTATAGACTCTATAAGCCTTCTATTATTGCTGTACCCAACAAAAATTCCCTCTGGGACTTGGCAGCAAACTTAGTAAGTAAGACTTCCCATTGTTAAGTATGAAGCATTTGCAACCAAAAATCCTGAAGTAGGATAGGTTTGGTTTCCTGCCTTTCACAACTTCATAGGGGTTCTTGTTTAGCCCTTAGTGATGTAGCCCTATTTATAACATGGCATGCAGTGTTAACTGCTTTAGCCCAGAAATACTTAGGTAGTGATGTATCACTTAGTAGGGTTCTACCAGCATCTATCAAGGTCCTATTCTTCCTCTCAGCAATGCCATTTTGCTGAGGTGTTCTAGGTGAAGAGAATTCTTGAAATATCCCAAAGTCTTCACATAGTTTTGTCATGCTTTCAGACTGAAACTCAGTACCATGGTCACTTCTAATCTTGACCACTGTACTATTTAGTCATTCTGAATTTGCTTGACAAAAGCTATAGAAGACACTAGGTGTTTCAGATTTCTGTCTTAAAAAGAACACCAGGAAAACCTTGAGTAGTCATCTACAACTACAAGGGTATAGACTTCCTACCTAAGCTGTGAACTGGCATTAGACCAAAGAGATCCAAATGCAAGAGGTATAAACACCTCACAGCATCTTTGTTTTCTATGCTTCTAAAGGTGGATTAGTCTGCTTGCCCTTTGACAAGGAGCAAATACCATCTTTGACACACTTAACTTGAGGACCATTCCTCACTAACTCTTTGCTAAAGAGTTGCTAATAGTCTTGTAGTTAGATGGGCTAGCCTCTTGTGCCATTTGAACAATGAGAGACTATCTCATCAGCTACAAGACAAACTGGAGAACCATTGTTCTCAATCATAATGTCTAGGCAGTAGACATTCCTTTTCCTATAACCTGTCAAAATGATCTCTTGATCACTTGACCTCTTGATATGACAACCATTTTTAACAATGAGATGGCATACCCTACATCACTTAATTGACTTATACTTATTAGGTTGTGTTTCAACTTTAACATAAGCCACTTGAGTAATGGTAACCAAGTTTGTAGAAATGTTACCAAACCCTTGATGATCCTTTTCAGAACCACCAAGGTTACTTTGGACCATCTTTTTTGGAAATAGTCCTTTAGTAATCTCTTGTTCCAGTCATATCTGGAACATCCACTGTCCAAGTACCATGTTGGGTATGGCAACTTGGACTCACCTGCAAAATAGATTAATGAACTTAGAACCCAATGAATTCTAGGGTCCTTGGTACTTATTAGTTTGCAATCTGACAAAGCTACCCACTGGCTTTCAACAGGTAGTTTGGTACTCACTTTGGCACTGACATTGTGCCAACAGTCCACTGCAAAATGGCCAACTTTGCCACAGCACCAACATTCAAACTTATTGTACCTTTGCCTTAGGTACTACCTTGGCTGTCTTGTCTACAGCAGGCTTTGAATGTTGAATGTTGGGGCTTTGCCCTTGGACTGCTCAGTCCCGGCAGGTCTAATAAAGCCCAGTCCAGCCTTGCCTTTATGATGAACAAATTCATCAATTAAAGGTAGCACTGACTTAGGTTTAGAAAACCTAGCAACAAGATCTCTCTCTTTCTGAAGATTATCTCCAGACTCTTGATTTGATCATTCTAAAGGTGATAGTGCCCATCTGAATCACTGTATGTGTTTTAGCCTGGCTATTTCATTAAGCTTTGATCAAATTGCTCTCAAAATCTGTTGCAGCAGCTTTAAGATCAGCAATTTCCTTGCCTGACTTTTGGCAAGGGACTTGCTTTTCTTGTAAGCCTGCAACAGCACTTATAATCATCTATAAGCTGATGAATATCATCCTCAGACTCAGATATATTCTCATCACTTGATGAAGAAGAATCTGAATCTGAACTAGAACAAGAAACATGAACTTGAACTTGAACCTTGTACCTTACTGGGTCTGACTGCTCCAGGATTTTGGCACTCTCTGTCAAAGCCATTAGCCCTTGGCATTGACTGTCTTCTTGTTCATAATAGACTCCATGATCTGTATGAATTCTTCTTCTTCTTCTTCAGCAAACATCCCTATGTGAGCCCCAGCCTCAAGTCAGTTTCTGAAGAAGAAATATCTGATAGAGTCTTCTCCTTCTTGGCTACAAAAGACTTTTCTTTCTTGCCTTTGAAATAAGTCTTTTTCCTGTCACTAGACTCTTTTCCTCTTTTCAGGACAGTCTGCAATACATGGCCCGGTCTATTGCAGCAATAGCACACTATCTTTGAACCAGTTGCCTTGCTTGACTTTGTCCTCTTCCTGTCTTTCTTTGAAGGCTTTTCTCCTGATAAAAGACTTCCTTTCCCTTTGAAGTGGAAGTCTTGACCTCCACTGTTTCTTCTTCAAGAATTTTCTGAAAGTGTCTAGTGAAGGCAGCAAAGTCTTCATCACTTTCACTACTCTCAGTGTTTGTGCTGACTGACTCATCTGATTCTGATTCAACTACCTCTGGAGGTGGAGTTGATGACTTATTCATGCACTTTCTGGGGCCATCTGTCTTGAAAGCAACGTTCTTTCCTTGTGTTCAATTCTTGTTGATTTCTCCTCCTCTTTTCTCACTGTCAACTGCATCTCATATGACAATAACTTGCCAAATAGTGTGGAGGAGGATTTCCCCCAACTTAGCCATTTCTCTTATTGCACAGATCTTGGTGTCACAATCTTTGGTTAGGGACCTTAAGAACTTGTCATTTAGTTCATAGTTACTGAACTCTCTTCCATAAGACATGAGTTCATTCACTATTCTTTAGAACTTCTTATAGCACTCAGTTATGCTATCACCCTTTCCTTGTCTAAAACTCTCATATTCCTGATTTAGCAAGGATTTCTATCTTGTCTAACTTCTTCAGATCCTTCCATATACACTATAAGAGTGTCCCACATCTCTTTGGCTGTCTTACAGTGTATAAGATTGTGAAATGTTGCATCATCTATGACACTCACTATAATGTTTGTGCCCTCTTGTCCATGGTGGCTAGGACAATCTCATCCTTAGTCATCTCAGAGAAATCCTTTGAGAGTTCTCTGATTTGCATCTAGAACTGAAATCTTCATGGGCACATAAGGCCCTTCTTTACTGTGATGTTATTCTTGTGTCTATGGGTCTAGGTCTTAGGCCTCCATAAACAGCCTTACCCTTCCTTCCAGATCCCAAAGATTTCCTTTCTGCATATGGGCAATTTCATGGACCCAATTCCTTGTGATTTTCAGAGGAACCCATGTTTCTTGATTTTCTTGATTTCTTGAATCTGTATTTTGCCTTACAATGAATCTGCCAATCAGGATCTCCTCAGACTGTTATCCTTGTTTAGGAACCTGGATCTGATACCACTTGAAAGATATGGTACCTAAATACCTAGAGGGGGGGGGGGGGTGAATAGGTGACCTAATCCTTTTTGAACTTTAATGACAGCAAACAGTTAATATCACAGATTCTGACTATGTTATCACATCAAACAAACACATACACAGCAAATTACAACACAGCACAGCAGACACAAGGTTTTATAGTGGTTCCCCAATCTTTGGGTACATCCACTTTCCCCCTTCGCCTATCTAGCAGTGTACTAGATTCGCCAAACTTCTCCACTACTCAGAACCAATTGGTTCCTACACCTTATGCCCAAGGCCTTACAACTCAGCTTTATCCCAAGGCCTACACTCAGCCACAAGGCCTACACTCATCCACAAAGGCCTACACTCAGCCACAAGGCCTACACTCAGCCACAAAGGCCTACACTCAACCAATCAATGCCTACACTCAGAGATAACAATCTCCTACACTCAGGCTCTCAAGCCCTACCCTCAGCCTTTATAATTTCAGGCTTACAATTCACTCAGATCCAAAGGATCCTACAAGTAAAATGATTTTACAATATTAACTCTACAACTCAGAAACAAGAGAGTGGAGTTGAGAGTTTCTCTTGATGAGTTCTTGGAAGAACTCAGCTGGATTCATCTGACTTAGCTTTCTTCAAAGCTTCTTGAGTATAACTGAATAAGATTGTCTCCTTCTGCAGTTGTTCCTTGACCTCTGCCACTTAGAATTAAAATGAATCTGAATCCTTCTTCTCATCCTAGTTCGAAGGCTGATTTCTTGGATGGAGCCCTCTCTCTCCACTTCTTAGATCTGCACTTGGACTGCAAGATCTTCTTGTCTTGATACTTTGTGTCCACTCATAACTTGTTCAACAATAGCTGAACCACTGTTGATCATTGCAACAACAGTTTCTGTAGACTGTATGAGCCTATTTTATAGCCTTCTTCATGGTAACCGCTGGTTTCGGTTCATAACTGTCTTCTGACTCTCTGACAGTGCTGTAACCGGCTGGAACGGAAACATCTGTCAAGTCATCAAGCAGTTTCTTGAAAATCTCTAACTGTCGATAGTGTACGTGACTTCTGTCTTTAAGTGTCGACACTTATAGACCAAGTGTCGACACAAGTTGTGTAAGTGTCGACACCAGTCTACAAGGTGTCGACACAACTTTCTTGTATGTCTCGACACAGATTCTCTCAAGGTGTCGACACCTTGTAGACTTGTGTCGACACTTACACAACTTGTGTCGACACTTGGTCTATAAGTGTCGACACTTAAAGACAGAAAGTCACGACACTATCAGACAGTTAGAGATTTTCAAGAACTGACTGGATGACTTGACAGATGCCATTCCAGCCGGTCTACAGCACCTGTCAGAGATGTCAGAAGACAGTTATGAACCGAACCAGCCGGTTACCATGAAGAAGGCCTATAAATAGGCTCATACAGTCTACAGAAACTGTTGTTGTCAATGATCAACAGTGGTTCAGATTATTGTTGAACAAGTTATTGAAGTGGTACACAAAGTATCAAGACAAGAAGATCTTGCAGTCCAAGTGCAGATCTAAGAAGTTGGAGAGAGAGGGCTCCATCCAAGAAATCAGCCTCTAGAACTAGGCTGAGAAGAAGGATTCAGATTCATTCTTAATTCTAAGTGGCAGAGGTCAAGGAACAACTGCAGAAGGAGACACTTATTCAGTTATACTCAAGAAGCTTTGAAGAAAGCTAAGTCAGATTGAATCCAGCTGAGTTCTTCCAAGAACTCATCAAGAAACTCTCAACTCCCTCTCTGTTTCTGAGTTGTAGAGTTAATATTTGTAAAATCATTTTAACTTGTAGGATCCTTTGGATCTGAGTGAATTGTAAGCCTGAAATTATAAAGGCTGAGGGTAGGGCTTGAGAGCCTGAGTGTAGGAGATTGTTATCTCTGAGTGTAGCCTTGATTGGTTGAGTGTAGGCCTTTGTGGCTGAGTGTAGGCCTTTGTGGCTGAGTGTAGGCCTTTGTGGATGAGTGTAGGCTTTGTGGCTGAGTGTAGGCTTTGGGATAAAGCTGAGTTGTAAGGCCTTGGGCCTAAGGTGTAGGAACCAATTTGGGTTCTGAGCTAGTGGAGAAGTTTGGCCGAATCTAGTACACTGCTAGATAGGCGAAGGGGAAAGTGGATGTACCCAAAGATTGGGGAACCACTATAAAACCTTGTGTCTGCTGTGCTGTGTTGTAATTTGCTGTGTATGCTGTTGTTTGATGTGATAACATAGTCAGAAATCTGTGATATTAACTGTTTGCTGTCATTAAAGTTCAAAAAGGATTAGGTCACCTATTCACCCCCCCCCCCCCTCTAGGTATTTAGGTACCATATCTTTCAAGTGGTATCAGATCCAGGTTCCTCAAAACAAGGACTAACAGTCTGAGGAGATCCTGATTGGCAGATTCAGTGTAAGGCAAAATACAGATTCAAGAAATTCAAGAAAATCAAGAAACATGGGTTCCTCTGAAAATCACAAGGAATTGGGTTCCATGAAATTGCCCATATGCAGAAAGGAAATCTTTGGGATCTGGAAGGAAAGGGTAAGGCTGTTTATGGAGGCCTCAGACCCTAGAATCTACATCACAGTAAAGGAAGGGCCTTATGTGCCCATGAAGATTTCAGTTCTAGATGCAAATCAGAGAACTCCAAAGGATTTCTCTGAGATGACTAAGGATGAGATTGTCCTAGCCACCATGGAAGAGGGCACAAAACATTATAGTGAGTGTCATAGATGATGCAACATTTCACAATCTTATACACTGTAAGACAGCCAAAGAGATGTGGGACACTCTTATAGTGTATATGGAAGGATCTGAAGAAGTTAGACAAGATAGAAAATCCTTGCTAAATCAGGAATATGAGAGTTTTAGACAAGGAAAGGGTGATAGCATAACTGAGTGCTATAAGAAGTTCTACAGAATAGTGAATGAACTCATGTCTTATGGAAGAGAGTTCAGTAACTATGAACTAAATGACAAGTTCTTAAGGTCCCTAACCAAAGATTGTGACACCAAGATCTGTGCCATAAGAGAAATGGCTAAGTTGGGGGAAATTCCTCCTCCTACACTATTTGGCAAGTTATTGTCATCATATGAGATGCAGTTGACAGTGAGAAAAGAGGAGGAGAAATCAACAAGAATGAACACAAGGAAAGAACAGTTGCTTTCAAGACAGATGTCCCCAGAAAGTGCAGGAATAAGTCATCAACTCCACCTCCAGAGGTAGTTGAATCAGAATCAGATGAGTCAGTCAGCACAAACACTGAGAGTAGTGAAAGTGATGAAGACTTTGCTGCCTTCACTAGACACTTTCAGAAATTCTTGAAGAAGAAACAGTGGAGGTCAAGACCTTCCACTTCAAAGGGAAAGGAAGTCTTTTATCAGGAGAAAAAGCCTTCAAAGAAAGACAGGAAGAGGACAAAGTCAAGCAAGGCAACTGGTTCAAAGATAGTGTGCTATTGCTGCAATAGACAGGGCCATGTTATTGCAGACTGTCCTGAAAAGAGGAAAGAGTCTAGTGACAGGAAAAAGACTTATTTCAAAGGCAAGAAAGAAAAGTCTTTTGTAGCCAAGAAGGAGAAGACTCTATCAGATATTTCTTCTTCAGAAACTGACTCTGAGGCTGGGGCCTACATAGGGATGTTTGCTGAAGAAGAAGAAGAAGAATTCATACAGATCATGGAGTCTATTTATGAACAAGAAGACAGTCAATGCCAAGGGCTAATGGCTTTGACAGAGAGTGCCAAAATCCTGGAGCAGTCAGGACCCAGTAAGGTACAAGGTTCAAGTTCAAGTTCAGTTTCTTGTTCTAGTTCAGATTCAGATTCTTCTTCATCAAGTGATGAGAATATATCTGAGTCTGAGGATGATATTCATCAGCTTATAGATGAATATAAAGTGCTGTTGCAGGCTTACAAGAAAAGCAAGTCCCTTGCCAAAAGTCAGGCAAAGGAAATTGCTGATCTTAAAGCTGCTGCAACAGATTTTGAGAAGCAATTTGATCAAAAGCTTAATGAAATAGCCAGGCTAAAACACATAACAGTGATTCAGATGGGCACTATCACCTTTAAGAATGATCAAATCAAGAGTCTGGAGATAAATCTTCAGAAAGAGAGAGATCTTGTTGCTAGGTTTTCTAAACCTAAGTCAGTGCTACCTTTAATTGATGAATTTGTTCATCATAAAGGCAAGGCTGGACTGGGCTTTATTAGACCTGCAGGGACTGAGCAGTCCAAGGGCAAAGCCCCAACATTCAACAAGCCTGCTGTAGACAAGACAGCCAAGGTAGTACCTAAGCAAAGGTACAATAAGTTTGAATGTTGGTGCTGTGGCAAAGTTGGCCATTTTGCAGTGGACTGTTGGCACAATGTCAGTGCCAAAGTGAGTACCAAACTACCTGTTGGAAAGCCAGTGGGTAGCTTTGTCAGATTGCAAACTAATAAGTACCAAGGACCCTAGAATTCATTGGGTTCTAAGGTTCATTAATCTATTTTGCAGGTGAGTCCAAGTTGCCATACCCCAACATGGTACTTGGACAGTGGATGTTCCAGACATATGACTGGAACAAGAGGATTACTAAAGGACTATATTCCAAAAAAAGATGGTCCAAAAGTAACCTTTGGTGGTTCTGAAAAAGGAATCATCAAAGGGTTTGGTAACATTTCTACAAACTTGGTTACCATTACTCAAGTGGCTTATGTTAAAGGGTTGAAACACAACCTAATAAGTATAAGTCAATTAAGTGATGTAGGGTATGCCATCTCATTTGTTAAAAATGGTTGTCATATCAAGAGGTCAAGTGATCAAGAGATCATTTTGACAGGTTATAGGAAAAGGAATGTCTACTGCCTAGACATTATGATTGAGAACAATGGTTCTCCAGTTTGTCTTGTAGCTGATGAGATAGTCTCTCATTGTGTCAAATGGCACAAGAGGCTAGCCCATCTTAACTACAAGACTATTAGCAAACTCTTTAGCAAAGAGTTAGTGAGGAATGGTCCTCAAGTTAAGTGTGTCAAAGATGGTATTTGCTCAGCTTGTCAAAAGGGCAAGCAGACTAAATCCACCTTTAGAAGCATAGAAAACAAAGATGCTGTGAGGTGTTTATACCTCTTGCATTTGGATCTCTTTGGTCTAATGCCAGTTCACAGCTTAGGTAGGAAGGTCTATACCTTGTAGTTGTAGATGACTACTCAAGGTTTTCCTGGGTGTTCTTTTTAAGACAGAAATCTGAAACACCTAGTGTCTTCTATAGCTTTGTCAAGCAAATTCAGAATGAACTAAATAGTACAGTGGTCAAGATTAGAAGTGACCATGGTACTGAGTTTCAGTCTGAAAGCATGACAAAACTATGTGAAGACTTTGGGATATTTCAAGAATTCTCTTCACCTAGAACACCTCAGCAAAATGGCATTGCTGAGAGGAAGAATAGGACCTTGATAGATGCTGGTAGAACCCTACTAAGTGATACATCACTACCTAAGTATTTCTGGGCTAAAGCAGTTAACACTGCATGCCATGTTATAAATAGGGCTACCATCACTAAAGGGCTAAACAAGACCCCCTATGAAGTTGTGAAAGGCAGGAAACCAAACCTATCCTACTTCAGGATTTTTGGTTGCAAATGCTTCATACTTAACAATGGGAAGTCTTACTTAACTAAGTTTGCTGCCAAGTCCAAGAGGGAATTTTTGTTGGGTACAGCAATAATAGTAAGGCTTATAGAGTCTATAACTTGACTACACAAGTTGTAGAAGAATCTGTGTATGTAGTTTTTGATGAGACTAAACTTATTAACAATGAGTTGTCTAGTACTGTATGCAGCCCCACAGGTTTATCAAAGAAAATGGACAAGCTTACTATAGAAGAAGTGCCTGCTGCAAGATAGCAAGGAGAGGAGAGTAGCTGTTGTCCAGGGGGAGAACTACATGTGCCAATTGCTGAAGAAATACAAGAAGTACAGCATGATGGAGATGCTGAAGAGGTTCAACCAGAAGTAAGGATGCCTCCAGCCAACAGGCATCTAAGAGATCATCCAGTAGAGCAGATTATTGGAGATCCAAGACAAGTAGTACAAACCAGGAGCAGATACATAAATGCAGCAATCTACTCTAGCTTTCTGTCTCAAGTTGAACCTAAGAAATTTGAAGAAGCAATACTGGATCCACAATGAACTGAAGCAATGCAAGAAGAGCTTAATCAGTTCAAGAGGTGCAAGGTTTGGGAACTTGTTCCTAAACCTAAAGACCACAATGTAATAGGAACTAAGTGGATCTACAGGAATAAGATGGATGAACAAGGGGTCATCATTAAGAATAAAGCAAGACTGGTTGCTAAAGGATATAGGCAAGAAGAAGGTATTGATTTTGATCAAACCTTTGCTCCAGTAGCCAGACTGGAAGCCATAAGGATGTTCTTGGCCTATGCAACCTATCAAGGATTCAAGGTTTACCAGATGGATGTCAAGTCAGCATTCCTAAATGGTAATCTTAAGGAAGAAGTCTATGTGGAGCAGCCTTCAGGATGCAAAGAAGATAAAAAGAGCACTACTGGAACCTGTCAATTCCTAGGTGGGAGACTAATTTCATGGAGTAGCAAAAAGCAAACCAGTGTGGCTATCTCCACAGCTGAGTCAGAGTATGTGGCTGCAGGAAGTTGCTGTGCTCAACTTCTGTGGATTCAACATCAGCTAGAGGACTATGAATTTCAGGTAAGTAGAACTCCACTTTTCTGTGATTCTACAAGTGCTATTTCAATAGCTAATAACCCTGTATCCCATAGTAGGACAAAACATATTGAAATTAAATATCATTTTCTTAGAGAGCATGTAGAAAGAGAAGATATTTTATTAGAATATGTTAAAACTGATAATCAAGTAGCTGATATGTTTACTAAGCCCCTAGAAGAAGCTAAGTTCAATAGATTCAAAATTGAACTAGGAATGATAAACTTAGAGTAAGTTTACAGAATTAAAATTGGCTAAGTAAAAGGTGTCGACACATAGACAAGTCTATGTCGACACAGAATAGAGGTGTCGACACTTCAGGAAAAAGGTGTCGACACATCTAGGAAGTTGGTGTCGACACTTCAGAATGTTAGTGTCGACACATGTCAAGAAGGTGTCGACACATCCAATATGGTGTCGACACTTATGTTTTACTCAGAATTTTTCTAAGTAAAGTCTCGACAATGTGTCGAGTTATGTTGTGTCGACACATAACCAAGTGTCGACACATAAAATCTGTTGACTAAACTTGTGTCGACACATATGTGTCGAGACATTATAAGTCGGTGTCGACACTTATTGCCAGTGTCGACACATTTTAAGTTAGCTGTCCCGTCTGTTCATCTTCAAAATCAGAAAGGTATAAATAGGGTTCTGTCTTTGTTTGTCGACACGCTTTCAAAGTTTCGAGACCAAAACTACTGTGTCGACACCTCTCTTTTCTAAAGACAAATTCTACAAACCCTAATGACACCTAAGCTTGAGGAGAACGTTAACGAAGGATATGAGCTAGTGCGCGGCGCGTTCGACGATGCAGATCAAGAAATCAAGGCGGTCGTAACCCTAGTTGCTGGTTCAGGGTTAGAATACTTAGTTTCTGAACCTACAAAGATTTGGAAGAAAGAGGTTCTTGAATTTCTAAATGGAGCTGAAGTCGATGAGTCTGGATACAGAATCTAATCCAGAGTTCATGGAACGAAGGTCAAGGTATCACCAAAGAGTCTAAGGAAGATTCTACAGCTTCCAAAAACTCAAGATGAAGAAGAAGTCACTGCATCCAAGACCAGGGAAGCTCTAACCTGGTGTGGACTTGATCCAAAAATGAAGATAGGCTCTGTGTTTAACAGGAAGGGCATGAACAGCCAAGGCAAATTCCTGTCTGAGATAGTGGGAAAAGTCTTACTCAGTAAGCCAGGAAGGCATGACAGAGTGTCTGCCTCCATGTTCAGTATAATGACAAGAATTATCTTCACTATAAGAACTGATTGGTCAGTTATAGTGTTTGACAAGATTAAGGAGAGCTTGAAGAAGCCCAACCTGGGCAGAATCATTAGTCTATACCTAGCTGGTGTGATACCAGAGGTAATGAATACTGTTGTAGGAAGCAAGATAAATCATATGAGGAAGATGGATCTAAGGATCTTTTCAAGATGGGACAGGGTGTTGTCCAAGGAAATGCCAACCCCAGAGAAGACTGTTACTGAGAAAGTCACTCCTCCCAAAAAGAAAAGGAAGACAGCTCCTATGGAACAAGTGTCCACAAGTAGTTCTGAAAGTTAAGAACAGGTTGTTTTCACTCCTGATGACCAAGAGGAAGAGCCTGTAGTGAAGACTCCTGCTCCTCAAGAGATTGCTGAGATCCAGGGGGAGCTACCTCAAGCTAGCCCCATCCACAGGGATCACAGCCAGGGGGAGCCTCCAGTTGTAGAAGAACCCTCTACACTGGACAGTGAGCAAGCCACCAACATCATACAAGAGGTACTCACTGACCTAAAAACTTTAGAATAACTTATAGAAGATGCTGATTTGTCTGATGTTCCTCAGCAAACTCAGCTGCATAGTCAAGTTCCAGATGCTGTTAGAGAAGACACATCTGCTGTACAAGAAGTGGTTCCTGATCCAGTGGTTGAAGAGCAAAGACTGTCTCCAGCTCCTTCACCACAAGAATACATAATGGAAGACTTGTTCCTAAATCTGGATCAAGCAGATTTTGATAAGGAAGCTGATACTGCTATAGAAGAGAATGCTGCTCTTGCGGGGGAGCAAGTACAAGTTCTGGAAGAGCCTATTAGGCAGGAAACTGAGAAGGCACCTGAAGTGCAGAAAGAGAAGCCTCAAATCCCTAAGGATAGGGTTGACATAGCCAGCACTTCTGCCTCTGAAGATGAGGAGAGTGCTAGGGCAAAGAAGAAGAAACTGTATGTCTTCAAGAGAAGAAGTCAAAATTATAAGAAAGCTTTACAATCAATTGCACCACAGCCTATAGTTCAGCAAGCTCCAACTGCTGATTATAGTGCTTTAATGGTTGCACTACAGATAAAGTTGGATGAACAAAGAAAGGCCATAGAGACTTATGTAGATGAAGGGCAAAAGTCCCTCAAGTTTGATCTTGCTCAGGACATCAAGTCTATAAGGTTTGAGATGAATCTCAACAAGAAAGAGATGACAGACTGCTTCCACAAGGGTGGAAATGCAGTGGTGTATTTGACAACACACCAGGAGAAGATCAAGGCACAGGTAGATGATATAGCATTGAAGCAAGGATATGTTCTTAAAAATCAGTTAAGAATGAATGACAACTTGACTGCTTCACATAATGCTATAGTCACTGAATTGAAGAACAAGGCTGGTGATCCTTCTACATCTTCTGCTACTATCAAAGCTGAATTTGATAAAGTCTTTCAAGAAGAAATTACTGCTATAAAGACTGCTATCCAAGCCTCCCAGAAAGCCATATCAGAACAACTTCAAAAGCTTAAACCATACTTTAAAGATGGAATCAGATACTTGGATAGTCAAATAAGATTCCAGAAGGATGATGTCAGAGATCATATGGCTAGAGAAGTCATAAATAGGGAGAGAGTGTTAGTCAAGGCAAGCTTTGACCATGCAAAATGGATATCAAATTCCATCAGAGCTACACTGGGCTATCCTCCACTCTGTGATGATGACAATGTTGCTGAATCTGGGATTCAAACTGCTTATCTTGGAGGTGAGCAACCAGAGGTAGCTCACGTGATCTATCCTCCACCAGATTTTGACATGGTGCAAGCTGATATTCATCAGCTGTATAGCCCAACTGAAGGGAAGTCTAATGTTATTCTGGAGAAAGTGGTTCAGCCTATGACTGAAGCTATGCAAGCAGCTCTTCAGAAAGAAGAAGAAGCTCTACAAAAAGAGGAAGAGACAAGGTTGTCTAAGAAGAGGTTTAGGGAACAAGCAGAACAAAGGCCAGACTTTGAACAGTGGAGCCCTACCTCTAGGAATATAATATTAACTGCCTAGAAAGCTGCCAAGGACAATACTCATGACAGGAACAAATGGTTTTCTGAAGCTGAATGGAGGAAACATGAGATCAGACAAGAAGCCATTGTTCAATATAGAAGGAAGGCAAAGATGGGAAAGCTACCTCCTACTGTAGTGGAGCCTAGCAAGTACTTTCCTAAGCCATATCATTATTTTGAGAGACAGAAGATCAAAGCTGAAGAGCTCAAAAAGAAAGATCTAAAAGGCAAGAAGCCTGCTGATGCTGAAACTGCTGATGCCCCTGTCAAAGCTCAAGTTCAAGCTGGCAAGGGAATAGTTATCAAGGAGCCTGAACAGAAATAGTTTAAGAATTTACTTGAAGATTATTTTGTAATCTTTTGAATGTAAAACACTTTTGTGAACTACTGAAAATGTATAAGACAAATGTTAGAACAATATGTGATCAATATATTTCATGATTGTTCTGTGAATATGTCTATTTCTTATTTGTTCTGTGTTGATGTATGTGTATACATGTGTGAAATTAATACATGTTTATGTTTACCCTGCTGAATATAACCTGCTTTACATCATTTTGTAATTTTTAATTATGAATGGTGTATATCATTGACTAAGGGTTATGACTTCTCCAAATAGGGGGAGATTGTTGGGTACATTGGTTAAATGTACCTGATTTGAAGAAGCCTCACCCAACTCAATGATATACATCATAATCTATTTGATGTATGTTGAGTTTATTTGTGCAGGTTAAGTAATCACTGGACTGAAGCAAAAAGTTTCTAAGTCCATGTGTCGACACCTAGAGGGAAAGTGTCGACACTTAAGAAGGCTTGTGTCGACACCCAGACAAGCAGTGTCGACACTTGGAGTCATTGTGTCGACACCTGGGATGCAGAGTCGACACCAGACAAAAAGTGTCGACACAAGGAGCTGTGTCGACACTCAGTGAAGAAAAGTGCAGACAGAAAGTGTCGACACAAGGAGCTGTGTCGACACCCAGTGAAGCTGAGTCTACACCAGAAAGTGTCGACACTTGGAGCTCTGTCGATACTCAGCAAAAGTCAGCAGAGACCAAGTTAAAGTGTCGACACCCAGAACAATGTGTCGACACAACAAGAAGAGTCAGCACTTGAAGAATGTGCCGACACCCAGCACAATGTGTCGACACTCAACAGAAGAGTCAGCATTTGAAGTATGTGTCGACACCCAGAACAATGTGTCGACACACAGCTGAAGACTCAACACTTGAAGAAAGTGTCGACAAGGAGCTGTGTCGACACTTAGCAAAGAACAGAATTATCTCCAAAATATTCTAAGTACAAGTGTCGACACTAAGGGAATGTGTCGACACTCAGCTGAAGTCTCGACAGAAGAATCAAGTGTCGACACAAGGAGCTGTGTCGACACTCAGCAAGTATCAACATAGAAGACTATGTGTCGACACCAAGAAGCAGTGTCGACACTTAACAGATTCAACACAAGAAGTTGTGTCGACACAAAGGAGATGTGTCGACACTTAGAAGAATACAGCTAAAGATAGAAGATCAAGTACTTGTGTCGATACTCAATTTCAGTGTCGACACCTGAAGAAGAATCTGTGTCGAGACATACAAGAAGTTGTGTCGACACCTTGTAGACTTGTGTCGACACTTACACAACTTGTGTCGACACTTGGTCTATAAGTGTCGACACTTAAAGACAGAAAGTCTCGACACTATCAGACAGTTAGAGATTTTCAAGAACTGACTGGATGACTTGACAGCTGCCGTTCCAGCCGGTCTACAGCACCTGTCAGAGATGTCAGAAGACAGTTATGAACCGGACCAGCCGGTTACCATGAAGAAGGCCTATAAATAGGCTCATACAGTCTACAGAAACTGTTGTTGTCAATGATCAACAGTGGTTCAGATTATTGTTGAACAAGTTATTGAAGTGATACACAAAGTATCAAGACAAGAAGATCTTGCAGTCCAAGTGCAGATCTAAGAAGTTGGAGAGAGAGGGCTCCATCCAAGAAATCAGCCTCTGGAACTAGGCTGAGAAGAAGGATTCAGATTCATTCTGAATTCTAAGTGGCAGAGGTCAAGGAACAACTGCAGAAGGAGACAATCTTATTCAGTTCTACTCAAGAAGCTTTGAAGAAAGCTAAGTCAGATTGAATCCAGCTGAGTTCTTCCAAGAACTCATCAAGAAACTCTCAACTCCCCTCTCTTGTTTCTGAGTCGTAGAGTTAATATTTGTAAAATCATTTTAACTTGTAGGATCCTTTGGATCTGAGTGAATTGTAAGCCTGAAATTATAAAGGCTGAGGGTAGGGCTTGAAAGCCTGAGTGTAGGAGATTTTTATCTCTGAGTGTAGGCCTTGATTGGCTGAGTGTAGGCCTTTGTGGCTGAGTGTAGGCCTTTGTGGCTGAGTGTAGGCTTTGGGATAAAGCTGAGTTGTAAGGCCTTGGGCCTGAGGTGTAGGAACCAATTTGGGTTCTGAGCTAGTGGAGAAGTTTGGCCGAATCTAGTACACTGCTAGATAGGCGAAGGGGGAAAGTGGATGTACCCAAAGATTGGGGAACCACTATAAAACCTTGTGTCTGCTGTGTTGTGTTGTAATTTGCTGTGTATGCTGTTTGTTTGATGTGATAACATAGTCAGAAATCTGTGATATTAACTGTTTACTGTCATTAAAGTTCAAAAAGGATTAGGTCACCTATTCACCCCCCCCCCCCCCTCTAGGTGTTTAGGTACCATATCTTTCACTAATTGAGCTACAGCTCAATTAGTGATGGCCACTGTTGGAGGAGTGTGTTATCAAGTGTTGCGGGTTCGATACCCAGCGCCAACAACGCGCCTTGCTGAGAAACATGCGGGAGAGGCGTTGGGGTGTATTGGGCTGCAGCCCTGTAACGCGCCCGGTGGGCCGGTAGATAATCCGTTGGGCCGGAACGTTACAGACCCGGTCCTCATTCTTCCTCCTCCCCAGAGCTTGGAACGCTACCAGTCCTGTTAGGACCTCATGCCTGGGCTTCTCCCTCTCTACCGCTCCGGCTTCCAACATCCTCCTCGCCTCCCAAATGTCTGGGCAGACCATAGTCTTATGCCCCTCTACTCGATGCAGGTCGCAATAAAGGGGGATCTCCGTCGCCTGGTTCCTTACTGGTTGGACCCTCTTGCGATGTTTATTCCCTTGTTGGGCATTGCCCATCGCCTCTTCCTGAGCTCTTCCTTGCCTCCTCCCTTGCTGGTGGTCGTTCCTCCTCTCCTGATTTTGGAATTGTGGCCTTCCTGGTGTCCTCTACAGGGGCCGATTCACGATATATTGGAATCGATGTGCTTCCACTCTTCTCTCCGGAGCCACTATGGGCCTCCTCTCTTCTTACATGCGAGGCCTCTCCTGCCTCCTCTGCTCTTCCGCCATCCTGGGCTCTTCCCTTCTCCTTGACTCCTCTCTTCTCCTCTCTCCCTGTATCTCTAACACTACTCCGACCCTCACCTCTGATGGTCATCCTCTTCCTCTGCTTCCCATACATTCCCCATCCAACCTTGTCAAGAAGTCTGAATTTTTCTCCTCTCCCTGCATGAACGTGTTTGCCCTCTCGATCATCTCCTTAAAATATCTCGGGGGCTTGGACCCAATCTCCAGGCTGAAGAGGCTCTACTTCAGGCCGAACTTCAGAGCCAGCATCAGGGTAAAGTCATCCCTTCCTCGATTTCCAGAACCTCTTCTTGAAAACGGTTGATGTAGTAGCTGAGACTCCCGCACTGCCCTTGCACAATCTTGAAGAGAGTGATTACCTCGTTCTTTCATTTCTTGGACGTCGCAAACCTCGTTATTAGGCCCCGACGTAGGTACTCGAAGTAACAGCTGGAATCTTCAGGCAATTGGTGAAGCCAATCTCTCGAATTCCCTTTGAAGGTGATGGAGAAGAACCTGCACTTGAAAACACCAGTTATGTTGCAAATTGACACCATGTCCTTGAACCATTGGAGATGTCTGACCGGGTCATCTCTGCCGGAGTAGTAGTTCAGGACAGGCTCTCTGAAGTCATCATGAACTAGGGCTGCTAAGATCTCATCATAGAAGGGGCTCCTCCCTCCTTGGCGACGGCGAGTTTCATACTCACGAATATCTTCGTCATACTCGTTACCCTGGCGAGTATCACGATATCTCTAGGCTATTCCGCATCTCAGAACTTGATCCCCTGGCTGCTCGTCGGATAGTGCCACGACTGCATTGGTCACTCTTCCCCCTCTCTAACTCGCTCCTTCCCTAGTCGCCTGGGTGGCACTTCTTCCTCCGACGATGTCACGTGACGAGCAGAGGTTGTCATGACATCGAGGCGAGGAGGGAACCTAACCAGGATGCTCCTCTTGATCCTCCTTCCGAACCCTACGAACACCGCCATTGTCACAAAGTCACTTCCTCTCACAGAGTTGTTGACTCCTACCGAGTTTCCGACTATCTTCTCATTCTCGCATCCATTCACCATCTCGCCTACTTGCGAAACTTTTCTCTTCTACTGCGATCCATGCTCGCCGCACCAAACTGTTGAAGCTGAGAAAATCCATAGTCCAAAATTCTGATCAAGGCATACTAAGATTACCGGTTCAGCGGTCAGGCTCGTTGACTAAAGGGCTAGGATGTAGAAACAGACAGGCAACTAAAGGACCCCATGTGCTACGGTAGGGAGGTCCCACAACGTACCTGGATGCTTAGAAGAAGTTCCCCTACACAATCAAAGATGGCCGAGCAGGGTACGAGGTAGATTCTAACTAGCGACTAAGTCAAGGTGACGACTAAGATGGATAGTCGTTAGCTCGCGACCTGTCTCTCAAAATAAAGGATCCAAAGGCTCAGCTCGAAATCTAGGAAATGAGGTGGTCAAGATCTTTTGAGAGATTCTGATGTCCTTCTCCTCGTACCAATGGGGTCCTATTTATAGACAAATCTAAAGGGAGGGGGTCTTATTTATATCCCACCCCTGGCGACTAGGCAACTTCTCAGAGGAGCTCGCTCGGCTGGGCGAGCAACTGCCCTAGTCGCCTATTTGGCAAGTATGAGAGGAGAGCTCGCCATACTCGCTCAGGCCTTCTACTGTCTTGCGCATTGACTTTGATTTCTGTCTTAACTTGTTGACTTTGACTCTTGCTGACCTGACTGTAGAGGGGTCCACGCTCGACGAATATGAGTTGTACACCACTACTAATTGATGCGACTTAAAGACATTCATCTATAAATAGCCCCACTTTTCGACAATGAGAGGCTGAAAAAAATTTCTTGCCTTTCGTCGGGTTCTCTTATTTCCAGCCCTAAAAACGAAAGTCTAATGGCCAATTCTAAAGGGAGAGCTCTGTCAGCTAGCCCTCATGTGTGAGGTGTAAACTCCGACATTTGTCGATCACCTTCGATTTTTGCAGCTATCGAATCAGTAGGGTCTGCCCCGATCACGAACAATTCATTGTCCAACACCTCTCACTTTCTGAAAAGCTAAAATAAGTTTTTCATGTTTTCAATTTCGCTTCTCATAGCTTCACATCTTAATTCTCCTCCTACTACTTTCACTATTTTTCACATAACTAGTTCTCACCACTAATTTCTAATTACTACATTTTTTGTTGCAAAAGACCCTGCCAGATAGAGTCTAGGCTCCATTTGGCACAGTGGGGGTGGTCATGAACATGAGGGTTAAATTGTCATTTGTTAACGCCCATCTAAGAAACTTCATTCACTTTTTTGCTCAAACAGATGATGTTTGTTGGGAGATCTTTAACTAATGACGGTTTGACTCATACATTTACAACCACAACCAACATGCCAAATGAAGCCTAAGATAACTAAGCTCTGCTTAGAATGTGAATACCTAAAGTAGATTTCACGACCGATGGATATACGAAGATCATAAATGCTTTCCTTTTGTTTGGTACCAAGGAAAAAAAACTGTCTAAATAAAAGGACAATACTACACATGCCTAACAGATAGCAAAAACCCACAAAAAAGTGGGACTCACTAATAAAAAAACACCCGCCAATAAAATAAAGGGATAGAGTCGGGTGTTTTTCTAATTAGAGTCGGGTATACTTATTGACCTACTGCAGTCTGACGTCAGCGAATCTCTATGGATTATATATATAAATCTATATATATATATATATATATGGATAATTCTACACATACCTAAAATCCACCTAAATACCACAAAATGTGGGACTCACTGATAAAAAAGGGTGTTGCTATCCGCACCGCAGTTTTGGCTATTCGCACCGCATTTTCTGCTGATTTTTTATATCTTTTGAAAATACGCTTTGTACATGCATTTTTAGGAAAAATATTCAACACAAAAGTTATAGATCTCGACGATATCTACAACTTTCGTGTTGAACACGTTTCCTAAAAAATGTATGTACAAAGTGTATTTCCAAAAGGCGCGAAACCTGAACATAATTCTCAAGTACGCATTGCGCATGCATTTTTAGGAAAAGTGTTAAACAAGAAAGTTGTAAATCTCGTCGAGATCTACAACTTTCGTGTTGAACACTTTTCCAAAAAAATGCATGTATAAGGATTATTTTGAAAATTCACAAAAAATTAGGAGAAAGTGCGGTGCGAATAGCCAAAACTGCGGTGCGGATAGCAGTGCCCTAAAAAAATACCGGGCAATAGAATTTTTTAATATTCTAATATTAAAAGTGCGGCCCACAAATAAAAAACACCCGACAATAAAATAAAGGGATAAAGTCGGGTGTTTTTCTAATTAGTGTCGGGTCTACTTATTGACCTACTGCAGTCTGACGTCAGCGAATCTCTATGGATTATATATATGGATAATTCTACGCATACCTAAAATCCACCTAAATATCACAAAAAGTGAGCTCCACACAATAAAATAAATAAAATTTATTTGACTTTGCATGAGTTTGAAATTAGGTGTTTTTGCTATGAAAATAGTGGTGTGAGACCCACTTTTCATGATATTTAGATAGATTTTGGGTGTACATAGAATTATCCTAAATAAAATCCTTTGATATCCACCTGTAAAAGCCACAGTCCCAACGGCTATTTTCCTGCATCAACCCCTTTAAAATCCGCCCAAACCCTCTCAGCTCTGCAACTCATCTCTTTACCTCAGAAACTCCCCAATGGTCAAATCTTCCAGCAATTTCTCTCTCTAGCTCATGGCATATCCAATAAGCCCTCACTCCATCTTCTTCCTCACTCTCTTCCTCCTCTCCACAGCCTCTCATGGCCGGGAAATCCTCGTCGGAGGCAGCAGCATCAACTCATGGAAGTTCCCATCTTCTTCCTCCGCCCAAAACCTCAGCCAGTGGGCTGAATCCACCCGCTTCCAAGTCGGCGATTCTCTCGGTATATGTGAACAAATGTGTTAAATCCAACTCGCACATTCAATTTCAGCTCAATTTGTAGAACTGTAGTCTTAAATTTGCTTCCTTTTTCAGTTTGGAACTTTGATGGAGAAAAGGATTCGGTGGTAGAGGTAAGCAGGGATGATTACTACGCCTGCCGAACTTGGAATCCCATCGCGGTGCATCATGGAGGCGACAATAGGGTCGGCCTGGTTAGATCCGGCGCATACTATTTCGTCGGCGGTGCCGCCGGGGCCTGCGAGAAAGGGGAGAGGGTCGTGGTGGTGGTGATTTCGCAGAAGCATGTGAGGAGGGTAGGGTTCTTGGCTCCGGCTCCGGCCCCTGCATCGTTGGAGATAGACGAAGGGCCAGCAGTGGCGCCGGCAATGACGCCGGGGATTGCCGGTGCCGCCTCGGAGGGATTGTTTGGCGTGGGAGTGGCAGCGGCGGCCTTGGTTTTGGTGGGAATGATTGTGTGAGAGAAGCATTGGCTTTGGTGGTTCGGACTCTGTTTTTGCGGGGAAATTTAATTAGGAGGGATTTGTTTGAATTTATTTTGTAATATGAGTGGAGTTTATTTTATAAAATATGGAATTTGTTCATTTATTTTATAAACTGTGGAATTTGCTTGCACTTGCATTCTGTGTGCATATAAAACATTTGTATAAGAACTCAATGGGCCTTGCACAACACGAACAAAAACATACATTGGCTTCATCATGAAAATATATATATTTCAAACTATTACAAGCTTGTAGGGCTTTTTTACAAAGTGCACCCTCCAAATATTGGTTTTTGGCCAAATGCACCCCGAAAGTTTAAAATTCGCAAAATGCACCCCCAAAAACGGTTTTTTCGGCAAAGTGCACCCTTAATAGGCAAAAAATAAAATAGCCAAAATGTACATTCTAGACTGCACATTGCCAAAAAAATCATTATGGGTGGCGTATTTTGCCAATTTTAAACTTCTGAGGTGCATTTTGCCAAAAACCTATATTTTGAGGATGCACTTTGCCAAAACTTGTAGACACAATTTGCTTGTGTACATTATTAGTAGCTTCAATAGAGTCTATGGAAGAAGATTATAGGGCCTCTTAAGCATAAAAAATATATCATTACTAGGAAGAAGGCAAGATGCAAAAAGTCAAGGGTCCTTGAAAAAAATTTAAATGAACGAATTGAAGCGAAGAATGCCACCAATAAGATCGTCGGAGGCGAGGCAGACCACCAAGTGGAACTGAAACCAAATGAAATCTATACATTAATCTTATTTCCTATCATAATCCATTGTATTCTTCTCTCTAATCTCTTATTTATTATTCAATTGATTTGCTTTACTCGCGTACAGTTAGCCTTTATAGTATTCTCTCTGATCTCTTCTTTATGCAATTGGTTTGCTTTATTTATATTCTTCTTTGCTTATTTATGCAATCGGGGTTTGCTTTGTTCATCCACAACTACCATTTATATTCTTCTCTCTGATCTCTTATTAATGCAATTGATTTGCTTTTACTCCTATACAACTAGTCTTTATGCAATTGATTTGCTTTAAATACTCTTGTCTTGCTGAAGTGACATTACTTTTAGGATCTTCTTATGGCCCTTGCTGAAGTGACATTACTCCTATACAACTAGTCTTTAAGCGGATGAGATACATCTCTCTATCATAAAATATCTAACTCACTACTAAGACTCCGTTTGGGGGGACTTATTTTCACCGGTCAAGCGGTTGCGACCGCATGAATCGGACCTTAATTAAGGTCGGGTTCATGCGGTCGTAACTGCTTGACCTGGAAAAATAAGTCCCCCAAACATCTAAGAGAGGGGCTAAGATGCAAAATTAAAATCATTAATTTTTTATATAAAAGATAGGATTTTGAGCACATAGTAAATCTATTTAGGAAACTTTAGAAAGTTAAAAGATCATTAATTTTATTTATAAAAATAGGTTTTTGAGCATGCAAATCAATTATATCCGAGTAGATACAATTGATTTTTTAGGAGTTGAGATACAATATTTCTCAAGATTCGAGTAGATACATGTCGATGATATTAATTATATCCAACAAACTTATTAAGGTGAGTTTATAAACCACTTTTGAACAAAGAATTTACCCTTGGCATGAAAAATCAGGGTAGATTACAGTCATTAAATGAATATGACAAGGAAGAGCTCTTAGGATCAACTGAGTTTGACATAATTGGAATTTGATGCTACATTTGAATTCAATTCTAATATGTATTAGAGTTAAAATTGGTCTAAATTTCAGTTCTATTATTTGTCCAAACAAAAGATAGGGCACAATGACAACAAATGATTCATATAGCCGACCTCACTATAATGGGATAAAGGCTTGAGTGGTGTTGTTATTTGTATCTGTAGAAAAAGGAAGCAAGGAACCTTGTACGATGTATTTCTTGTATAAACTTTAAGTATGAGTACAAATATATAGGTAGAGAGGAAGAGAGGAATCCCAAGAATACAATGTGGGACTAAACCTAAGACAAACTTGGGCTCATAAATGGACCATAATTACAATGGGCTTTTACATAATTTTCTACTATCTTCTAACACTCCCCCGCAAGTTGGAGCATACAAATCGTAAACACCAAGCTTGGATAGAAACTGCTGATACAATGGCCGAGGTAGAGCCTTGGTAAAGATGTCTGCAACTTGCTCGGAGGCTGGAACATGCTACAATTCAAGTTTCTTCAGTTGGACCTTCTTCCGGACATAGTGACAATCAACCTCAATGTGTTTTGTTTGCTCATGAAACACAGGATTCTTCGCAATATGTATAGCAGCCTGACTGTCGCAGAATAGGGTAGTATGTGAGGAGAGTTTGACACCCAAATCACAAAGAAGACTCTCTAACCTCAAATCGTTTTGTTCGCTCATGGAACACAAGGTTCTTTGCAATATGCATAGCAGCTTGACTATCGCAGAATAGAGTTGCTGGTGATGAGAGTTTGACACTCAAATCACAAAGAAGGCTCTCCAACCAGGTACGTTTAGAAACGACTGCAGCCATAACACGATACTCAGCTTCAGCAGAAGAGAGAGCAACAACCGATTGCTTCTTGTTGCGTCATGTGATGAGATTTCCTCCAAATTAGGTACAGAAATCTGTGGTGGATCGTCGATTGTCAAGCGAGCCCGCATAATCAGCATCAGTGTACGCAACAAGGGATAAAGAGGGGGATGACTTATATACCAACCCTTGTCCCGGGGCAGCTTTCAAGTACCTGAGGATGCATTTGACATCCTGTAGATGAGATATTCTTGGTGAGTGCATAAAATGACTAACCACTAACAACAAAAGAGATATCAGGCCTTGTAACTGTTAGGTATATCAGTTTCCCTACAAGGCGCCGATAATATTCAGGATTTGTAAGTAGAGAATCTGATTTGGTTCCATGAGCACTTAGCTTGTGCTTGACATCCATAGGTGTTTCAGCGGGTTTACATCTGAAATAACCAGCATCCTGAAGAAGGTCAAGACAATATTTCCATTGAGATAGGACCATGTCATCAGGTCTTCGAGCAACCTCAAGTCCAAGGAAGTACCGAATGTACAACCCCGTACCCGGCCGAGTGGGATCCTCCCCAAGTGGCGGGCTCAGGGTATGCTATGAGCGGTGATTTGGTACAGTCCCGTTCGAGCTCATGCGAGCTCTCGTGCACGCGTGTGGAGGTTTTGTGCGTATAGGTTTTTTACAAATGAATGCTAATATTATAATGCATATTATATATATATATATATAGATATTTATGGTGTTGAAAAAGGGAGAGGCATGGGATACAACAAAAGCAAAGAGAGAAAAAGACAACAGAAAAAGGGAAAAGGGGGGAGGGGGTGGCCGGGGTTCAGCAGGTGAGAAAGATAAAGGAAAGAAGGAAATAAAAGAATAAAAAAGGAGGAAGATAAAGGGAAGCGGTGGGTACAAGCAGGAGGGAGCAAAAAAAAATAGAGAGAGGAAAAGAGGAGGCAGCATCAGGGGTTTTCTTCTCTCCCAGGCTAGGGTTCGGCCAGGAGGAATATCGCCGACCACTAGGGGCGGCCGTAATCCGCCCCCTTTCTCTTCCCCGTCGGCCTACAGCAACGGCCCGATCCCCATCCCCTTCCTCTCTCCCTCTCTCTTCGCCAGTTAAAAAGAGCAAGCCCAACCCCTTCCGCCTCTCTCAGTCCCGCCCGCCTCCCTCTCTCTCTCCGGCCGCCGCCTCAGCAAGGAACAACCGCCCGCCTCCCTCTCTCTCTCTGGCCGCCTAAAGAAGCAGCCCGAGATGCCTCCCTCTCTCTCTCCGGCCGCCGCCTCAGTGAGGAACTGTCGCCCGCCTCGCTCTCTCTCCGGCTGCCTGAAGCAGCAGCCCGAGCCGCCTCCCTCTTTCTCTCCGGCCCCGTGAAGCAGGATCCTGAGCCGCCTCCCTCCCCTCCTTTTTCTGTCCAGGTCACCTCCTCTGGAGCAGGTGAGGCCGGGAACACCTTCCCCTCCACCTCTAGAGCAAAGCGAGGTCGGGAGCTTCTCTCCCGCAGCCGCTTGAAGTTGTGGAAGCCGGGACAACCTTCGTCAACGCCACTTGGAGCACGGTCGGCCATGGAGAGGCTCGGCCATGGAGGGAAAAATTGTTCGGTGCTTTCAACTTTCCCGCGGAGGTCGGATCCGTGCATGGACAACCACTACGGACGCTAGATGTCGAGCCTCAGACAATGTGCGCGGTTGCGGCTCCGCTAAACACGTGTCAAGGGTAACGAAATTTCTCGTCGGGCAGGTGAAGCCCTTATTTTCCATATTTGCATGGAAGCCCCTCTGCACCAATGGGTGGGAGAAGGATGCTCTCCGACGGGTTGATGTATACGTCCCTGTAATTAACTGCATTAGCACCCGGAAGCGTGAGTACGAGTTTAGGCATGCTGTATGAAGCTCATCCGGACGTGGGAGCCGGATTGGTGATATTCTGGGGTTCCCGGAGAAGACTCCGAGGAAGTTGTATATTATTTATCTGCAGAGAATGTGCACCATAGCCCCGAAAAAGAGGTGTGTACAATATATTTGGCCAGCTTATGTCAGCCGACGTTTGTTCAGCTGGCAGTCGCTTGTCGATACGTTGGCGTACAAGTGTTGCAGTACCAAGCGGGGAGTAGCGAGCTTAAGCCCAAGCTTGTGCCGGCCCTCGAAGGTCTATTTTTGCTTATATTGTCGGTCTGCGTGCCGAAGTATGGAATTCATATTCCTGTAATTATTTATAATGCCTGTGACGCCTTGTGTATGTTGTTTATTCTTCTTCGTATTAGGCGGGCGGTGTTCTCGTGAACCGCTCGCCCTGTGGGAGCCCCGAGGTATAGTTGTTGGGAAGCCCCTGATGGCCTGTTGACAGCCTTTTAGGATAGCGGAGTCGCACTGCTTGTAGCCTAGTTGGAGCTGCGTAAAGAAGAATTGCTCGGCGAGATTGCGCCATTAGTAGGGCGGGTGAGGAGCATTTTGTGTAGACCCAAGGAGACACATCTGGATATGAGAGAGTTGGTCTTGAGAACCTCCTTAGATGTTCCGGTCGGCCAAGAGTGCCCTCCGAAGGTATCTTAGCTCAGTCTTTGGGTTGGGAGGGGAAGAGTTTATCAGTCTTCCGGGTATGCGGTGGGACCTCCATGCTGAGACCTTGGGTTTGTCTCTTATGTTCCTAGTCTAGTGCCTAAATCGTTCGCTTGAGGGTAGTAGGTGCACGGTCACCCCTTTTTTGGGACCCCGAACTCCACAGAGGTCATTTTTGGCTTCAACATTATGGTGCAGTGAGCGTGGAGAGTGGCCAGCACGAAAAAACTCGGCCAAACGTCATGGCTATAGAAGAGGAACCAAGTGACGACCAGGGTCATGTGATGAAAGAAGTCCCCTCCTAACCCACATGGTCACTCCTAACAGTCTTGATATTTCATCCCAAATGTTTCTCTGTTTGTGCTTTAAAGAGCCAGAAGTGGGTAAATACTTCTAATTCTTGGATCCGATGAAAAATCCACATGAATAGACTAAAATCATCGACTATAAGGGGATAACATCATTTTCCTCCCAGTAAGGGTGGTCCTGGTTCTTGGTTCTGCACTACCCCGAACGCGGCTCGGCCCCTGGTAGACTCGCTGCGTAGGCTCTCACTAGCTGGCAGGTCCGAAGGCTCGCCTGTGGGGGAGAGGTCCTGGTTCTTGGTTCTGCACTACCCCGAGCGCGGCTCGGCCCCAGGTAAACCCGCCGCTGCGCAGGCTCTCACTAGCTGGCAGGTCCGAAGGCTCGCCTGTGGGGTAGAGGTCCTGGTTCTTGGTTCTGCACTACCCCGAGCATGGCTCGGCCCCAGGTAGACCCGCTGCGCAGGCTCTCACTAGCTGGCAGGTCCGAAGGCTCTCTTGTGGGGGAGAGGTCCTGGTTCTTGGTTCTACACTACCGCGAGCGCGGCTCGGCCCCAGTTAGACCCGCTGCGCAGGCTCTCACTAGCTGGCAGGTCGGAAGGCTCGCCTGTGGGGGAGAGGTCCTAGTTCTTGGTTCTGCACTACCCCGAGCGCGGCCCGGCCCCAGGTAGACCCGCTGTGCAGGCTCTCACTAGCTGGCAGGTCCGAAGGCTCGCCTGTGGGGGAGAGGTCCTAGTTCTTTGTTCTGTACTACCCCGAGCGTGGCTCGGCCCCAGGTAGACCCGCTGCACAGGCTCTCAGTAGCTGGCAGGTCCGAAGGGTCGCCTGTGGGGGAGAGGTCTGGTTCTTGGTTCTGCACTACCCCGAGCACGGCTCGGCCCAGGTAGACCCGCTGCGTAGGATCTCACTAGCTGGCAGGTCCGAAGGCTTGCCTGTGGGGTAGAGGTCCTGGTTCTTGGTTCTGCACTACCCCGAGCGCGGCTCGGCCCCAGGTAGACCCGCTGCGCAGGCTCTCACTAGCTGGCAGGTCCGAAGGCTCGCCTGTGGGGGAGAGGTCCTGGTTCTTGGTTCTGCACTACCCCGAGCGCGGCTCGGCCCCAGGTAGACCCGCTATGCAGGCTCTCACTAGCTGGCAGGTCCAAAGGCTTGCCTGTGGAGGAGAGGTCCTGGTTCTTGGTTCTGCACTACCCCGAGCGCGGCTCGGCCCCAGGTAGACCCGATGCGCGGGCTCTCAATAGCTGGTAGGTCTGAAAGCTCGCCTGTGGGGGAGAGGTCCTGGTTCTTGGTTATGCACTACCCCGAGCCTGGCTCGGCCCCAGGTAGATCCGCTGCGCAGGCTCTCATCTAGCTGGTAGGTCCGTAGGCTCGCCTGTGGGGGTAATGGGCCCTGAGTGCTGCTCGGCCCCGGGTAGACTCGCTGTTCAGGCTCTCATTAGCTGGGCAGGGCGGTAGGCACACCCGGGGGGGGGGGGGGAAGGATTATCTCCGCGTGTTCAACACATTACAAAAATCTATGGCTTTGTTGTTTCACAATATCTTGAGAAATTATGTACTTATGGTAAGTAAAGGTATAAGGGCAATTGAATAGCAGAGAGCATTACATGTATCGAGTGGTTCAAAAAGATCAAAAGGGACATGGAGAGATTAGTGTTTTAAGTGCAATTTTCAGTTTCTCTCAAATTTTTTATTTGGGCCGGTCCCACTCGCCGGATACTTTGGGGTTGGACATTTCTTTCAGAGCTTGTGCCAACCTCGAAAAGAGCGGGGATTGTGTACAACCCCGTACCCGGCCGAGTGGGATCCTGTAACACCTCCCCTGTAATAGACGTATAATATGGGTCCGGCCGGGGCCCCACAACATACGAACACCACAGCTTTAGTATTAAAAGTTGATATAGCTACCCAAAACTCAAAACACTTGCACAACACAGCGGAAAACCAAGCACAACTAGAAGTTATCCACTAATCCAAAAGAGTAAACAAATGGCCTTAAGGCCTTACATCAAAAGTCCAAAAGGGTAAACAGTACAACCAAACATGAATGTGCTCAGCACTCCTAGTCTACCTCGGCATGCAAGCCGGACAAAATAGTCTCAAACATACATCATCAAAAGTAGTGCTACAAAAGAGAAAACACTTCATGGGCTTAGGCCTTTTTGGCCGGCGTGCTAGCTCCTGCGTGCGATCCTTGCCCTGTAAAAATTATTAGTAACGTGGGTCAGCAAAGGCTGACCTCAAACTGTGTAACAACACATCTCCTCCCGGCCGCCCCTAACGGACCCCGGGGAACCCTCCAACCTGCAAGTCAGCACTTCATATGCAATATAAATTTCTATAAATAGAAATACATTAAAACAGGCTTGGATGTCTCAATCAACAAACATGTTCTCTACTGGTTGAGCATATAAAGAAAGGGCCTACTATGCAGCATGAATGCAACACCCGGGCTTCACCCAAGGTACCCTAAACCGTATGCATCTAGCACAACATCACAACATTTGGGTACTCACATTTCCCCAATTGGCATAAAGCCGCAAACATTGAGGGAGACACAACTCCCTCACACGGCGCACAGGCCGCCACATGGAAATCTTGCCAAGGCCCCACCCGCTCGTGGGCTTAGCCCCGGGCTTGCCTGCAAGCTCTGACGTCTCATGTCAGGATTCCAACAACCACAGACTGACCGATTCTAAGAAGCCTTGCTGGACCCCACCCGCTCATGGCCTCTTTGCCCGGGCTTGCCCCAAGCTTGGCATTCTCGTCAGTCTCACAGAAGGGGACTAGTCTCGCCGGGACACTCTCCACACATGACGCACGTGTCACGGGATAGCCAGCCGACCACGGAGACATAGCCACGCCTTGGCACAACACAACCAAGACTAAACACATCGCAATCCCTCTTTGTACCGCAGCGTTCCCGCGCACCAAGGAAAACATCTCCAACTCGTGCGGAGCTAACCTTGTCCACCAAGGAAACCATCTCCATTCTCATTTGGAGCTAACCTTGTCAAGGAAACCATCTACCACCACGAGGAGCTAACCTTGTCCGGGTTCGACTACATGTACTCTTTTCAAGCAAACGGGACAATCATCACCACCACACAAACGACATCTTGCCGCATCGGAAACCTCTACGAATCCCTAAGTTCGTATGCAACATCACCGTGTCGGACTAACGGTCGCGACTACGGCTTCACCCACCATGCCTAATCCACTAGCGAAGCGGATCTCTAATGCAAAATATGTCGGGGACGGACTCAATCGACCCGGAAGTTCCTCTTGAAACTTGGCAAGCCAAAACCCCTCTCATTTGAGAGTTTGGTGCCCAAAAATTAGAGAAAAGAAAACTAGATGATGCTAAAACGTGCATCCTAAAGACCGAGAGGAGAGATGTCGTTACCTTCCGACTCCTCTTTCTTGCCATGGCAAAAATAGCCGGATGGAAATCTTCGCAATGGTCTAAGCTTCACGGATCCGGACTCGGCTCGCGATTCGGAGCTCCGACACCCTTCCTACAGCCCAAGAGTTCTTCTTCTTCCTCCTTGCTCTAGGTTTTCTCAAGATCTTAGAAAGAGGGAACTTGGAAAAAGTGAGGATCTGCAGCCCTAACTTCGGGCTTAAATCCCCAGGAGATGGCCTGAACCGTTAGATCCCAAAACCAGAAAAAGACTGGCTGCGATTCGCCTGGAAAATAAAAGATCTGGGCCGAACACGGCCTGGCACACGCCCGTGTCCAGGGCCGTGTGCCTCATTTGCCGTCTCAAATCGACGCGCCTGGAATCAGACACGGGCATCCGACACGCCCGTGTTCAATCCGACACGCCCGTGTCCCCAGTGACACGGCCGTGTGGCCTGCCGTGTAGCTCCAACGACACGGCCCCAACACCAACCCGAGAGGTGACACGGCCTGGGACACGCCCGTGTCCCAAGCCGTGTGCCCCAGTCTCGACACCCTGTCGAGCACAAAGTGTCGACACTTGGGCCGAGTGTCGACACGGCCTCGACACGCCCTGCGACACGCCCGTGTCGCAGGCCGTGTGCCCCACTCTCGACACATTGTCGAGCACAAAGTGTCGACACTTGGGCCGAGTGTCGACACGGCCTCGACACGCCCTGCGACACGCCCGTGTCGCAGGCCGTGTGCCCCACTCTCGACACATTGTCGAGCACAAAGTGTCGACACTTGGGCCGAGTGTCGACACGGCCTCGACACGCCCTGCGACACGCCCGTGTCGCAGGCCGTGTGCCCCACTCTCGACACTCTGTCGAGCACAAAGTGTCGACACTTGGGCCGAGTGTCGACACGGCCTCGACACGCCCTGCGACACGCCCGTGTCGCAGGCCGTGTGCCCCACTCTCGACACTCTGTCGAGCACAAAGTGTCGACACTTGGGCCGAGTGTCGACACGGCCTCGACACGCCCTGCGACACGCCCGTGTCGCAGGCCGTGTGCCTCATGCCAGAACCCAAAAAATTTTTCAGAACAGCAGATTGAACCTCTTGCAAAAACTGGGGTGTTACAACTCTCCCCCACTTAACTGAATTTCGTCCCGAAATTACAAAACAAAAGGGTACAAAACTTAAATTGTACCTGACACAAATAGTTCTGGATAGTCTTCTAGCATGGCCTGTTCTCGCTCCCACGAGAACTCCTCACGACCGCAGTTGTCCCAACGGACTTTCACAAGTTTAACTTCTTTATTCCGCAACTGCCGAATCTCTGAATCTTCTATAGCGATTGGAAGGACTCGCGTCCTCAAGTCTTCCTCAATCGGCACCGATGCCGGCTCAATCACCACGCTAGACTCCACCAAGGCTTTCCTCAACACGGAGACGTGGAAGACGTCATGTAATCCACTCAAATCTGCGGACAATGCCAACCGATAGGCTGCTTCTCCTATCCGCTCAACAATTTCAAAAGGCCCCAAAAACCTTGGACTCAACTTCTTGAGTCGGCGAATCCGCGAGACGCCTTTGAACGGCTTGACCTTCAGATAAACCCAATCACCAACTGCAAATTCTAACTTCCGGTGACGAGCATTAAAATATTTCGCTTGCCTGTCTTGTGCCACCTTCATACGCTCTTGGATGGTCCGTACCATCTCACAAGCGTCAACTACCGCATCCTTTCCCAGAAGTTTGGTGTCTCCCGCCTCTGCCCAAGACATTGGCGTTCGACACCGCCTCCCATACAAAGCTTCGTATGGGGCCATCTTTATGCTAGCTTGAAAACTGTTGTTGTACGCAAATTCTACCATGAAGAGGTGATCCTCCCACCTCTTGCCAAAATCGAGAACGCACATCCTCAACATATCCTCCAACGTACGGTTCGTCCTCTCCGTTTGCCCATCGGTTTGAGGATGGAACGCCGTACTGAACTTTAGCTTCGTGCCCAAGCTCTTCTGAACAAGTCTCCAATCCTTGGACGTGAATCGTCCATCGCGATCACTGACTATGCTCTTCGGAATTCCGTGCAGTCGCACAATGTTGCGAACATACAACTCCACCAGCTTCTCCACGCTGTCCTCTTTCCGGTTCGGGATGAAGTGAGCCACCTTGGTTAGGCGATCCACGATCACCCAAATAGCATCATTCCCATGCTGCGATCTAGGCAAACCATGCACAAAGTCCATGGAAATGTCCTCAAATTTCCACTCAGGAATTGGAAGGGGCTTCAGGAACCCGCCCGGTTTCTGACATTCGGCCTTCACCAAGGCACATGTTTGGCAACGACTCACATACAAAGCCACATCTCGCTTCAACCCCGGCCACCAAAAGGATTTCTTCATATCCAAGTACATCTTTGTACTGCCCGGGTGAATGGAGTACTTTGAGAAGTGAGCCTCAAACATCAACTCCTCACGGAGATTGCCAAACTGCGGTACACAAACCCTTCCGCCCTTCCTCAGAATCCCATCAATCATCTCCCAGGTGCTGCTCTCGCCCGTTTGAGACTCCAACACAAAAGGTTGAAACTCCACATCCAACCGAGTCGCTTCCCGAATACGGTCGGACAAATCGCTTTGTACTTCAATCCAGTTCAACCGAGCCACGCTAGACTCGCCCCTCGCAACACATTCCAATCCAAGGGACTCCCATTCCCGTACCAACCGCTCATCATGAGCTTCGATCCAATTTCCTAGCCCCGAGTACTTTCTACTCAACGCATCCGCCACCACATTGGCTTTACCCGGCGTGTACTGAATCGCCACTTCGTAGTCTCCAAGAAACTCAACCCATCTGCGTTGCCGCATATTCAAGTCCTTTTGATCTAAGAGATACTTCAGGCTTTTATGGTCCGTGAAGATCTCCACTCTTGTGCCATAAACATAATGCCGCCAAATTTTCAGCGCAAAGATTACCGCCGCCAACTCCAAGTCATGGACGGGGTAATTCCTCTCATGAGGTTTCAGCTGTCTAGACCCAAAGGCTATCACCTTCCTATGTTGCACCAAAACGCAACCCAAACCGCATCCCGATGCGTCACTGAAAATTTGAAATCCATCTGTCCCTTGCGGTAAACTCAAGATCGGAGCCATCATAAGCCTCTCCTTTAGTGCCTCGAATGCTTGACCGCACTCTTGGGTCCACACAAATTTATGGTCTTTGCGAGTGAGAGAGGTGAGGGGTAGAGCTATCTTCGAGAAATTCTCCACGAATCTCCTGTAATACCCGGCTAGTCCAAGAAAACTTCGGACTTCCGCCACGGTCCTCAACACCGGCCAATCTCTGATGGCCTCCACTTTCGCTGGATCCACTGCCACCCCATCACCACTAATCACGTGGCCCAAAAATGCCACCTTCTCTAACCAGAACTCGCATTTGGAGAATTTTGCATACAACTCATTCTCCCTCAACACTTGCAAAACTATTCTCACGTGGGTCTCATGCTCCACCTCCGATTTGGAATACACCAAAATGTCATCAATGAAAACAACCACAAAAGAATCCAAGTATTCCCGGAATACCCGATTCATCAGATCCATGAACACCGATGGTGCGTTCGTCAGCCCGAACGGCATCACCGTAAACTCAAAGTGTCCATACCTTGTCCCAAAAGCAGTTTTGGGTATGTCCTCATCCCGAATTCGTAGCTGATAGTAGCCTGACTTCAAGTCCAACTTCGAATATACCATCGACCCCACCAACTGGTCAAATAAATCATCTATCCGAGGAATCGGATACTTATTCTTGACGGTCAACTTATTAAGCTCTCGGTAGTCTATGCACAGGCGCATGCTACCGTCTTTCTTCTTCACAAACAACACCGGTGCGCTCCACGGTGAAGAACTGGGTCTAATATACCCTTGCTCCAACAGTTCCTGTAACTGAACCTTAAGTTCCGCTAACTCCTTTGGTGCCATCCTAAAAGGAGGACGTGACACCGGTCTAGCCTCCGGCACTAACTCGATCGAGAAGTCGATCTCCCGCCGAGGAGGCGCTCCAGGAAGTTCATCCGGAAACACATCCTTGAACTCTGCCACCACAGGCACTTCCTCAATCGACAGTTGGGAGAGACGAACCTCCAATAACGCTACAAGCGCTACACCACCCTGGTTAACCGCCCGCACCAACTGCATGGCCGATATCAGGGAACAGGCCACTCCACCAAGGCCCTCAAACTTGACTTCTATTTGCCCTTTACTCCTTAAGGTCACCACCTTAGAAAGGCAGTCAATACTGGCGCGCTGCTCTGCAAGCCAGTCCATACCCAAAATGACATCGAACTCTACTAATGGTAACACTGCCGCTTCCAGAGCGAAGACAACTCCGTCTAGCTCCCAACAAATGCGCCCTTTAGCCTCGGTGGTCATAGATGACCCATTGGGCATGCGCACTTTCAGCTCTGCTCCCGACGAGAAAGACTCAATTCCTATTCTCCGGATGAAGCTCTCCGCAAGAAAGGAGTGCGATGCTCCGGTATCAAACAATACCCTAGCGGGGTATCCGGAAACTAACACGAAGCCTACAACATAGACATTACACAAAAGTCTAAAAGGATGAAGCACGAAATTTAAACTTAAATTCTCTTCATACCTGTCACCACATCCGTCTGGCGGATCGCTTCTTGCTGTCCAAGGTTGTAGGCCCTTGGTTGCACCGGTTGGAACCGAGAAGCGCTCGACTCCGCCATCTTTCCTTTCTCTGCAGCACTGGGGCCCGAGCGCACCGACTGCTCCTGCTTTGACTCTTGCCCCGCTCCCCCTTGCTGACAAGCACGGGCTATGTGCCCAACCTTCCCGCAGTTGTAGCACGTCGGCGGTCCCCTAGAGTGGGAACCCCCAGGCGTCCAGTTGCTCCTCTCACCAGATCTGGAAGTGGAAGGCTTCTTCCTCCACCTACTCCCATCAGACTTTCCATGAGATTGGGAAGGCTTCCCTTCCCCTTGCTTGGGAGTAAAACCCTTACGACGTTGGGTTCGCTCCAAATCATTCTCCAAACTCCTGGCGGCTTCAAGTAACTCATTAAAACCCGCCCTCTTCATGGAGATGAGGGGCTGCCTCAGATTCTCCCTCAAACCTTGGTAGAAGAGGTTATCCCTCTCTAAATCATCAGCCATTGTCGTTCCCGCATAACGACCCAAACGGGTGAACTCTTGCACGTACTCGTCCACCGTCTTTTCGCGCTGCATTAGATGCAAAAACTGTCTCTGCAGGGCCAACCGAGTTGAAACGGGGATATACCTCTTAAGAAAAGCGTCCCCGAACTCTTCCACTGACGGGGTGCGTCCCGGAAACTGGCGGCCGCTATGGCTCACCCACCACAACTTGGCGTCTCCTTCCAACATGAACGCCGCATACTCAGCTTTCTTTTCCTCTGGCGTCTCTGCCGCCCTTAACAGTTCTTGAATGCGAACCCACCAGTCTTCCGCATCCGTTGGCGTTCCGACACCCTTGAAAGACGGGGGATGGAAACTCAGGAAATACTTCATGTGTCGGTCTCCATGTCCAACAACTACTCTCTCCGCCAAAGGCTCCACTCGCCTGGCTTCTGTTCCTGGCACGGCCGTTGCCGTATCTGGTGTGGCAGGGGCTGCCACCTGAGCCGCTGCTGCAGCCTGAGCTGCCACCATCGCTTCTGCAAGCATGCGGCAGAAGTCGGCCGGGTCTACACCCGTGCCCAAAAGACCTGGAGCAGTAGCACTGCTCGCCGAGAGATCATCCCTTGCTCTTGAAGTGCCCGCCTCGTTGCTTGCACTCTTCAGGAAGACAAGAAATAAGGGATTAGTCTCCAATCTCAAGACTAAAACATAAGGACACTCATGGTCCCGCGTTACTCTTATGTGGATAACTTCTTTACGCACTGACCTTGAATCTAACCTCCCTCTGATACCAAATTGTAACACCTCCCCTGTAATAGACGTATAATATGGGTCCGGCCGGGGCCCCACAACATACGAACACCACAACTTTAGTATTAAAAGTTGATATAGCTACCCAAAACTCAAAACACTTGCACAACACAGCAGAAAACCAAGCACAACTAGAAGTTATCCACTAATCCAAAAGAGTAAACAAATGGCCTTAAGGCCTTACATCAAAAGTCCAAAAGGGTAAACAGTACAACCAAACATGAATGTGCTCAGCACTCCTAGTCTACCTCGGCATGCAAGCCGGACAAAATAGTCTCAAACATACATCATCAAAAGTAGTGCTACAAAAGAGAAAACACTTCATGGGCTTAGGCCTTTTTGGCCGGCGTGCTAGCTCCTGCGTGCGATCCTTGCCCTGTAAAAATTATTAGTAACGTGGGTCAGCAAAGGCTGACCTCAAACTGTGTAACAACACATCTCCTCCCGGCCGCCCCTAACGGACCCCGGGGAACCCTCCAACCTGCAAGTCAGCACTTCATATGCAATATAAATTTCTATAAATAGAAATACATTAAAACAGGCTTGGATGTCTCAATCAACAAGCATGTTCTCTACTGGTTGAGCATATAAAGAAAGGGCCTACTATGCAGCATGAATGCAACACCCGGGCTTCACCCAAGGTACCCTAAACCGTATGCATCTAGCACAACATCACAACATTTGGGTACTCACATTTCCCCAATTGGCATAAAGCCGCAAACATTGAGGGAGACACAACTCCCTCACACGGCGCACAGGCCGCCACATGGAAATCTTGCCAAGGCCCCACCCGCTCGTGGGCTTAGCCCCGGGCTTGCCTGCAAGCTCTGACGTCTCATGTCAGGATTCCAACAACCACAGACTGGCCGATTCTAAGAAGCCTTGCTGGACCCCACCCGCTCATGGCCTCTTTGCCCGGGCTTGCCCCAAGCTTGGCATTCTCGTCAGTCTCACAGAAGGGGACTAGTCTCGCCGGGACACTCTCCACACATGACGCACGTGTCACGGGATAGCCAGCCGACCACGGAGACATAGCCACGCCTTGGCACAACACAACCAAGACTAAACACATCGCAATCCCTCTTTGTACCGCAGCGTTCCCGCGCACCAAGGAAAACATCTCCAACTCGTGCGGAGCTAACCTTGTCCACCAAGGAAACCATCTCCATTCTCATTTGGAGCTAACCTTGTCAAGGAAACCATCTACCACCACGAGGAGCTAACCTTGTCCGGGTTCGACTACATGTACTCTTTTCAAGCAAACGGGACAATCATCACCACCACACAAACGACATCTTGCCGCATCGGAAACCTCTACGAATCCCTAAGTTCGTATGCAACATCACCGTGTCGGACTAACGGTCGCGACTACGGCTTCACCCACCATGCCTAATCCACTAGCGAAGCGGATCTCTAACGCAAAATATGCCGGGGACGGACTCAATCGACCCGGAAGTTCCTCTTGAAACTTGGCAAGCCAAAACCCCTCTCATTTGAGAGTTTGGTGCCCAAAAATTAGAGAAAAGAAAACTAGATGATGCTAAAACGTGCATCCTAAAGACCGAGAGGAGAGATGTCGTTACCTTCCGACTCCTCTTTCTTGCCATGGCAAAAATAGCCGGATGGAAATCTTCGCAATGGTCTAAGCTTCACGGATCCGGACTCGGCTCGCGATTCGGAGCTCCGACACCCTTCCTACAGCCCAAGAGTTCTTCTTCTTCCTCCTTGCTCTAGGTTTTCTCAAGATCTTAGAAAGAGGGAACTTGGAAAAAGTGAGGATCTGCAGCCCTAACTTCGGGCTTAAATCCCCAGGAGATGGCCTGAACCGTTAGATCCCAAAACCAGAAAAAGACTGGCTGCGATTCGCCTGGAAAATAAAAGATCTGGGCCGAACACGGCCTGGCACACGCCCGTGTCCAGGGCCGTGTGCCTCATTCGCCGTCTCAAATCGACGCGCCTGGAATCAGACACGGGCATCCGACACGCCCGTGTTCAATCCGACACGCCCGTGTCCCCAGTGACACGGCCGTGTGGCCTGCCGTGTAGCTCCAACGACACGGCCCCAACACCAACCCGAGAGGTGACACGGCCTGGGACACGCCCGTGTCCCAAGCCGTGTGCCCCAGTCTCGACACCCTGTCGAGCACAAAGTGTCGACACTTGGGCCGAGTGTCGACACGGCCTCGACACGCCCTGCGACACGCCCGTGTCGCAGGCCGTGTGCCCCACTCTCGACACATTGTCGAGCACAAAGTGTCGACACTTGGGCCGAGTGTCGACACGGCCTCGACACGCCCTGCGACACGCCCGTGTCGCAGGCCGTGTGCCCCACTCTCGACACATTGTCGAGCACAAAGTGTCGACACTTGGGCCGAGTGTCGACACGGCCTCGACACGCCCTGCGACACGCCCGTGTCGCAGGCCGTGTGCCCCACTCTCGACACTCTGTCGAGCACAAAGTGTCGACACTTGGGCCGAGTGTCGACACGGCCTCGACACGCCCTGCGACACGCCCGTGTCGCAGGCCGTGTGCCCCACTCTCGACACTCTGTCGAGCACAAAGTGTCGACACTTGGGCCGAGTGTCGACACGGCCTCGACACGCCCTGCGACACGCCCGTGTCGCAGGCCGTGTGCCTCATGCCAGAACCCAAAAAATTTTTCAGAACAGCAGATTGAACAGCTCAACTGGTGATGAGAAGTGAAGGAACTCCATAGTTAAGCGTGCTTGGGCGAGAGTAGTACTGGGATGGGTGACCTCCTGGGAAGTCCCCGTACGGCCCAACTTAACTGTCGAGTTCGCTCATCAAAGGGAGGCTGTGGCCACCAACAACCCGCCTGTGGAGGGAGAGGGGTTGGGGTGCTTGGGCTGCAGCCCGGTAGCGTCGCCTAGAGCGGAGCCGTGATGCTGTCACGTTGGATCGGCTAGGGACGTTACAATAAAAGTGCACTTTTATTGTAACGCCCCTAGCCGATCCAACGTGACAGCGTCACGGCTCCGCTCTAGGCGACGCTACCGGGCTGCAGCCCAAGCACCCCAACCCCTCTCCCTCCACAGGCGGGTTGTTGGTGGTCACAGCCTCCCTTTCATGAGGTAAACTCGATAGTCAAGCCCGCACTTCGGGGACTTCCCAGGAGGTCACCCATCCCAGTACTACTCCATCCCGAGCACGCTTAACTATGGAGTTCTTTCAACTCTCATCACCAATTGAGCTGCAGATCAATTGGTGATGAGAGTTGAAAGAACTCCATAGTTAAGCGTGCTCGGGATGGAGTAGTACTGGGATGGGTGACCTCCTGGGAAGTCCCCGAAGTGCGGGCTTGACTATCGAGTTTACCTCATGAAAGGGAGGCTGTGACCACCAACAACCCGCCTGTGGAGGGAGAGGGGTTGGGGTGCTTGGGCTGCAGCCCGGTAGCGTCGCCTAGAGCGGAGCCGTGACGCTGTCACGTTGGATCGGCTAGGGGCGTTACAGATCCTCTCCAAGTGGCGGGCTCGGGGTATGCTATGAGCGGTGATTTGGTGCAGCCTCGGTCGAGCTTATGCGAGCTCTCGTGCACGTGTGTTGAGGTTTTGTGCGTATAGGTTTTTTACAAATGAATGGTAATATTATAATGCATATATATATATATATATTTATGGTGTTGAAAAAGGGAGAGGCATGGATACAACAAAAACAAAGAGAGAAAAAGACAATAGAAAAAGGGTAAAAGGGGGAGGGGGTGGCCGGGGTTCAGCAGGTGAGAAAGGCAAAGGAAAGAAGGAAATAAAAGAATAAAAAGGAGGAAGATAAAGGTGAGCGGTGGGTACAAGCAGGAGGGAGCAAAAAAATAGAGAGAGGAAAAGAGGAGGCAGCAGCGGGGGTTTTCTTCTCTCCCAGGCTAGGGTTCGGCCAGGAGGAATATCGTCGGCCACTAGGGGCGGCCATAATCCGCCCCCTTTCTCTTCCACGTCGGCCTACAACAACAGCCCAAGCCCTGTCCCCTTTATCTCTCCATCTCTCATCGCCAGTTAAAAAGAGCTAGCCCAGCCCCTTCCGCCTCTCTCAGTCCCTCCCGCCTCCCTCTCTTTCTTCGGCCGCCGCCTCAGCAAGGAACAGCTGCCCGCCTCCCTCTCTCTCTCCGGCCGCCTGAAGCAGCAGCCCGAGCCGCCTCCCTCTCTCTCTCTCCAGCCGCCACCTCAGCAAGGAACAACCGCCCGCCTCCCTCTCTCTCTCCGGCCGCCTGAAGTAGCAGCCCGAGCCACCTCCCCCTCTCTCTGGTCGCCGCCTCAGTAAGGAACAGCCGCCCGAGCCGCCTCCCTCTATCTCTCTCTCCAGCCACCTTAAGCAGTAGCCCGAGCCGCCTCCCTCCCCTCCTTTTTCTGTCCAGGTCTCCGCCTCTGGAGCAGGTGAGGCCGGGAACACCTTCCCCTCCACCTCTGGAACAAAGCGAGGTCGGGAGCTTCTCTCTCGCAGCCGCTTGAAGTTGTGGAAGCCGGGACAACCTTCGCTGACGCCACTTGGAGCACGGTCGGCCATGGAGAGGCTCGGCCATGGAGGGAAAAATCGTTCGGAGCTTTCAACACTCCCGCGGAGGTAGGATCCGTGCATGGACAACCACTACGGACGCAAGGCGTCGAGCCTCGGGCAATGTGCGCGGTTGTGGCTCCTCCAAACACGCGTCAAGGGTAACAAAATTTCTCCTCTGGCAGTTGAAGCCCTTACTTTCCATATTTGCATGGAAGCCCCTCTCCACCAATGGGTGGGAGAAGGATGCTCTCCAACGGGTTGACGTGTACGTCCCTGCAATTAACTGCATTAGCACCCGGAAGCGTGAGTACGGGTTTAGGCATGCTGTGTGAAGCTCATCCGGACATATGAGCCAGATTGGTGATGTTCTGGGGTTCCCTGAAAAGACTCCGAGGAAGTTGTATATTATCTATTTGCAGGGAATATGCATCATAGCCTAGAAAAAGGGGTGTGTGCTATATATTTGGCCAGCTTATGTTAGCCGACGGTTGTTCATCTGGCAGTCGTTTGTCGAGACGTTGGCGTACATGTGTTGTAGTACCAAGAGGGGAGTAGCGGGCTTAAGACCAAGCTTGTGCCGGCCCTTGAAGGTCGATTTTTGCTTATATTGCCGGCCTGCGTGCCGAAGTATGGAATTCATATTCCTGTAATTATTTATAATGCCTGTGACGCCTTGTGTATGTTGTTTATTATTCTTCGTATTAGGCGGGGAGTGTTCTCGTGAACTGCTCACCCCGTGGGAGCCCCGAGGTATAGTTGCCGGGAAGCCCCTGATGGCCTGTTGACAGCCTTTTAGGACAGCGGAGTCGCGCTGCTTGCAGCCCTGTTGGAGCTGCGTAAAGAAGAATTGATCGGCGAGATTGTGTCATTAGTAGGACGAGTGAGGAGCATTTTGTGTAGACCCAAGGAGACACATCTGGATAGGAGAGAGTTGGTCTTGAGATCCTCCTTAGATGTTTCGGTCAGCCAAGAGTGTCCTCCGAAGGTGTCTTAGTTCAGTCTTTGGCTTGGGAGGGGAAGAGTTTGTCAGTCTTCCGAGTATGCGGTGGGGCCTCCACGCTGAGACCTTGGGTCTGTCCCTTATGTTCCTAGTCTAGTGTCTAGATCGTTCGCTTGAGGGTAGTAGGTGCATGGTCACCCCTCTTTTGGGACCCCGAACTCCATATAGGTCATTTTTGGCTTCAACATATGGAATGTGGAGATATCAATCTTGAGTTTTTACCAACCAACAAATAAGTGGCTGACATCTTCACTAAGCCACTAGATGAAGCTAAATTTAACACCCTCAAATTTGAGTTGGGTATGTTAAACCTGATATAGCTTCAGTTGCTCCTCAGTTTTGTTGCAAATTATTTTGTATCTTGCAGATGAAATTGTTCTTCAGAATAATGAAGACTCTTCAAGTTGGTGCATCAGTTGAGTGGGAGCATGTTCCAGAAATTCAGAACCTTGCCAGCTATTTGCTGAAGTCAAAAGGGTGAGGAAAAGATGTACAAGCAAAAAGATATACGGGAAAGAAGGCGTATCAGAATCAATTCAATTCAGTGGCTGCAGCAATTCAGGGGAAGCAAGTATTGATCACCATGCAGACATGGAAATGTGAAAAAAAGGGTGACTATAAATTTCCTTAAAATTCAGGGGGAGCAAGTATTGCTGCATAGTGTTATGTATGCCATTGACTCTTCACTTACTTAAGAATTTTGACTTCCTCAAATAGGGGGAGATTGTTAAGTCCATTGCCCTCAATGTCCCAGATTTGAGTGAAATCAATCTTGTCAATGATATACATAAAAATGTATTCGATGTCCTAGTAGAAATGATGGGATAGATAGCCTAAGTGGCTAAGTCCACAAGTGTTGAGTGAAGTCAACTCACTCAATGACATACAACAAAAGGCTGTGAGTCAGGCTAATACAGTCAAAGCCTAAAGAGAAATGAGCTAAAAAGTGGCCAAGTCCATAGGCATTGAGTGCAGCTCACTCACTCAATACCTTAGCTTCACAATTGTTGAATAGCTGAGTTCATAGTTCGTCGAACTAAGCCTTGAGTTCGTTGATCTAAGCTTTCACTTGTTCATCAAGCTGAACTCTAAATTTGTCAAACTGAGTTTCTACTTATTCGTCGAGCTGAGCTCAGAGTTCGTCGAATTGTGTTATGAGTTCATCGAACTCAAACTGATTTCTAAAACATAAAATCTAGCTAAGGCAGAAAGGGTTGAGTGAGGTGTGGTCACTCAATGCTCTCAACGTCATGATACAAAATTAGTTAAAGCAAAAAGCATTGAGTGAAGCATGCTCACTCAATGCTCTCAACGCTTAAGATGTTGAAGAAGTAGAAATGGCTAAGGCAGAAAGTGTTGAGTGAGGTATGTTCACTCAATTCTCTCAATGCCTAAAATGCAGAATGTGGTTAAGACACAAGGCGTTGAGTGAAGTGTGTTCACTCAACGCTCTCAACGCCATACATGTAGAAGAGGCTGCAGAAAGGGTTAAGGCAAAAAGCATTGAGTGTGCATTACTCACTCAACACTGTCAACGCCTAAATAGACAGAATTGTCTAAGTACTTTGGCGTTGAGTGAAGCTCATTCACTCAATGCCTATTCTAGTGATGCTCGATTTTGGCTAAGTCCACAGGTGCTGACGTCAGTAAAATTTGCAAGATCGACAATATCAACTTATTTCAAATCAAGTATAGTGAAGCTACATAACATGACAAACTCTGTCATGAAGCTACTGTACATCTTCTTTCGTTGAAGCAAGATGCAGCTGGATGCTGCAAGTGGGCCCCACTAAGTTCAAAAAGAGTCGTTGATCGGCAAGCTACAAAAAGAAGTACGTGGGGCAAGTCAAAGGAACTTTTCTATGGTTTTCAAAAAGAAAAGAGGCGGTTGGACATCATCGTCTTCTCCGACGAGCTTGAAAGAGTTGTCTAGTAGAGAAAGCGAGAGGGCAGAAAAAGTTAGCTGAAGCTTCTTCCACTTTAGCAGGATAGTTCTGTGGAGAACAAGATAGATATTGAAAAGGATTCATTTCTTCAACAACAGGTTGTTGAGTAAATCTAATCAGCAAAGAAGTTAGCTGCCTAAGAGGACTCTTGTCTTCAACAACCAGTGGTCTGAACTGAAATCTATTCAGTCCAGCAAGGTAGACTCAGAGATTAATCTCTGAGTCAAATACTTAAACACTTTATTTAATTTACCCTGTAAGATTCAGTGTGTGTTGAATCTGAGTGTAGGCCTAAGTAATTAGGCTAAGTGACAGATCAGTTTAGATTTGTGTAGTAGGAACACTTGGTGTTCCGAGATAGGTGATTGTTGAATCACTGAACTATAGGATCTTACTTTAGATCTGACTTCTAGGGCTCCCTGAGCCTGAGGTAGGCAATATTGCCTGAGTTGTAGGAGAGTGAAACTCTCTGAGTTGTAGGATCCAACTGGATCTGAGTTGTAGGACTTGGTTTCAAGTCTGAGGTAGGTGATTAATTAATCACTGAGCTGTAGTAGTGCTGCACCACTCTGAGAGTAGGGCTGTGTGCCTGAATCTATAGGGCTGAGAAGCCTGAGCTATATGCCATTGTGTTTGGCTTAGATAGGTGTCTTGAGGGTCACTAAGTGTAGGAGAACTGCAGAGCTCTGAGGTAGGAACCTATTGGTTTTGAGGTAGGTGTCCTAAAAAGGACACTGAGTGTAGGAACTTGTTGAAGTTCTGAGTGTAACGCTGAGGCCCTGAGGAGTAAGCCATGAGGAGCATTTTGGAGGAGTTTGGCCTTGTCTAATAAGAGTTGGAAAGGTGGGATGGATAGTGGATGTACTTATAATTTGGGGAACCACTATAAATCTTTGTGTGCTTGTTTGTGTGTTTGTTTTCCTCTTAATATTTTCAGGTGTTAAGGATAAGCTCTAGATCACCCTAAGATGAAATATAAAAGAAAGCAACAAGATAGCAAAAAGACTAAAAAGATTTAAACACATATTCACCCCTCCTCTTGGTGACCAGCTAACCTTGAAATAAGAATTTTCATTTTCCTGCGATGAGTTTTCTTGATGCTTTTTCAGGGTATCATCAGATCCGGATACATCCCCCCGACTGCCACGATGTCTCCTTCATTCACCAGTGATGGTTACTACAGTTACAAGATGATGCCCTTCGGTCTCAAGAATGCAAGCGCAACATACCAGAGAATGATGGACCGAGTCTTCAAAGATCAGAAGGGGCGGGCGAAATCTTGAGGTGTATGTAGATGACCTCCTGGTAAAAAGCAAGAACGTCAAGGAGCATATACAAGATTTGACGGAGACCTTCGCCACCTTGAGAAGATACAAGATGTGACTCAATCCGGCCAAGTGCGTCTTCAGGGCAGGAAGAGGGAAGTTCATAGGTCATCTCCTCACTCCCAGAGGGGTAGAACCTAACCCCGACGAAGTTAAAGCTATCTTGGAGATGATGTCTCCAAAAGACTCTAAGGAAGTTCAAAGGTTGACTGGAAGGCTGGCCGACCTTAGCCGCTTCCTCTCCAAGGCAGGGGAGAAGTGTTCTCCATTCTTCAAAACTCTCCGAGGTAAGCAGAAGTTCGAGTGGACCGTAGAGTGTGACGAGGCCTTCGTAAAGCTCAAGCTGCAGCTTACTCAGGCTCCTCTCCTCCAAGGCCCGCAGGGAAGCGACGACCTCCTACACTATCTAGGAGTGGGAGCGGAAGCGGTCAGTTCTGTATTGGTCAGGGAAGAAGGAAAGAAGCAGCTTCCCATATATTATGTAAGTAGAATGCTGCGGCAAGAGGAGACGAGGTATCCTATCCTGGAGAAGCTGGTTTTTGCCTTAATGGTTTCGGCTCGTAGGCTCCATCCATATTTTCAGGCTCACTCCATCAAGGTTGTCTCTGATCATCCGCTTCGAAGTATCCTGGATGGGGTAGAGCATTTTGACAGGTTGGCAAAATGGACAGTGGAGCTCAGTGAGTTTGAAAGTGCAGGTTAAATCTGAAATACTCTAGAGGGGGGGGGGGTGTGAATAGAGTATTTTGCTCACTACAAAACTTTTTAGAACTTTTGTTGTAATCCTAAGTGAACAAGTCAGTAAGTAAAATAAAATAAACACAGCAACCTATTAATCACAGAACAACACAGCCAAAACAAAAATAAAGGGCAACCAGACGACACAAGAAATTTTATAGTGGTTCCCCAACCTGGGTACATCCACTCTTCTACCACCCTGGTAGGAATCCACTCAGGTTTTTGATCAGGTGCCTGACACCAATGAGCTTTTGTTCAGGTGCTCAAAAATCAAAACCTCAAGTCTTTTGGAAGGAAACTTGCAACCAAGAATAATTTTGAAGGGAATTAAAACCCTGTACAAGAGTTGGAAAAAAAGTGATGGTGTCTTCTCTTTCTCAATAGCAACAGAGAAGACTGTCGATTGATGTTAGCAGATTTGCTCCCCCTGAGATCAGGAAAACTGGAGCACTGCTACAGGGCGATAGGTCTTCAAAGACCTAGAATGCCTGGACCAGAAACTGCTTCAGGAACTTCTTTGACAGATTGATATTTGTTGTCCTTTGAAGTTGTCCTATAGGATTGAAGGAAGAAGACTCTTGATAGTATTTGAATGTTCTTCTTCTTCTTCTTGAAGATATTCTTTGGCCTAGGCTTATTGCAGTAGAACTTTAGATTTCAGTATGATTGTTCTTCTGTGCAATCTGAGTGTGTGTCTGTTTAATTGTCTGTATTTTTTTGTATGACTGTATATCTGTCTGGTAATCATTGATCCTTTTTGTCTTCTAACCTTTTGACTGACTGAGGAACATTCAAAATTTGAATGAATGAGCAGTAATGACAGTTGTCCTGGGAAGGAAGCGACAATCAATGATTTCCCTAACTGTCCCATGGAAAAACGGCATGTAATAATCCAAGATTAATGCGCGTTCTAACGGTAACATTCCGAGAAGATCTGGCATTAATTGTTCAGGAATCATCGCCAAGAAACGGGACGGGAAATTGGAGAAGACCTAGTCTGGATTCGTCGAACGAAGAACACAATTCGTCGAGCTGAGTTTGAGTTCGTCGAGCTGAGCTTGAGGAGTTCGTCGACCAGACAAGAGTCTTCAAGTCAAAACTACTACAATCTTCGTCGAACTGACAATCTTTATTCGTCGAGCTGAGATCCAAATTCATCGAGCGAAGAAAGATTATTGACTTAGAGTCTGAAAAGTCTCTGACTGAGAAGGAATTAAATCGTCGACTAGAATTCGTCGAGCAAAGAACAGTTCTGGACTTAGTCACACTATTCTGAATGACTGATAGTTAGTGTCAACATAAGCTGGTGTCGACTGATTGATCTTGGTGTCGACACAAATCTTCTGGTGTCGACATAAGTTGTCTGATGTCGACACATGCCCTAAGTGTCGACACAAATCCTCTGAATTCAGAATTCGTCGAGTAGAGTATCGAAATCGTCGACCTGAGAAGTTGAGAACTTGAGGTCCAAGTTCGTCGAGCTCAGAAACTTATTTGTCGACCAAAGCCTGAAGCTGGACTTAGAAATAAATTCTGAAGTTGTCCTGACTTTAGCTTGATGTAGAAACTCAGTCTTCGTCGAACAGAGAACAAAGATCGTCGAGCTCAGCACTAAGAATTGTCTCACAATCGTCGAGCGCCAAACACCTTTCATCGAGCTGAGTTCGACGAACGTCAAACTCATTTTACTTAGTCTTGAAATCTTCTCAATCTTGAGTCTCTGATGGTCTTGTTGATAGCTGGTCCATCTGATGTTGACTCTAAGGACTTGGCCTAGACTCTAGGACACAACTTGACCCTGGATATACATGATGGGTCACATCCTAAGCTAGTGAACCTAGCCCAAATCAACTAGGGATCCAATAGAGTTTGATATCTCTTACTCTCCGAGGGTAGCGATCAAGGCCCAGGTAGTGGCGGACTTCCTGGCCGACTTCTCGGCCAGGGTGTAAGGAGACGAAGGCTCTCCTAGCCCAGTCTCTTGGAAGATGTTCGTGGATGGAGCTTCAAACAGACATTCCGTGGGAGCCGGAGTCATGCTAGTAAGCCCACAGGGAACTAAAATCGAGTAGGCCGTCGAGATTCTCTTCCCTGTGACAAACAATCAAGCAGAGTGTGAAGCCATGGTGGCTGGCTTGCGTCTCGCCAAGGAGATGGAGATCAAAGATATCAGGGCCGTCACCGAATCGATGGTAGTTGCGTTGCAAATTAGAGGAGATTTCGAAGTACACTACCCCGTCCTAAAAAAATACTTAGTCAAGGTCAAAGGTCTGATCAGGGGTTTTCAATCTTTATTCGTCGAACATGTACCCCGAGAGTATAATTCAGAGGCCAATTATCTCGCAAAATATGGTCCCCGGGCCGGGGAGGATAGTGACCGAGCTATTCTGACCGTACATCTAGGAAGGAGAGGTGATGAAGATCGAGCAACGGGCTTCCTGGAAGAACCCGTTCATTGCATTCTTCACCACCGGCCAGCTCCCCACCAGTGGTGAAGATCAGAGGAAGTTCCGATACAAAGCTGCCTACTACTTGATGCAGGAAGGGGAGATTCACCTCAAAACCATTTCTGGCCCATTGGCTAGGTGCTTGTCAGAGATCGAGATCCCCCGTATTCTAAAAGAGATCCATTCAGGGGAGTGTGGCAGCCATTCGGGGACTCGTACCTTGGAGCAGAGAATCCTAAGGCATGGTTATGTCTGACCAACCATTCAGACAGATGCGGAAGCCTTCTCAAAGAAATTTTTTAAGTGTCATCTCTTCGCGCCTCTTCAATTGCAACCTACTCAGCATCTTCGCTCGATCACCGCTCACTGGCCTTTTTCCATGTAACACCCCAAAAGGCGTAGGATGTAATAGGCTAAACGACGAACGGAGTTCTACGAACGACGAACAGAGTTCGACGAACGTGCTGCTGTTATATTTCTTGTATTCTTTCGGCAAACGTCGAACGAATTTCGGGAACTTCGATGAACGTGGTGCTGTATTCTTTTGACGAATGTCCAAAGGATTTCTCGAGTAACAGTGGCGCCGCCTGGCTGGTCAAAACGGTTAGGTTGAATTTTCAACTCAAATACAGGCCATTGTTTTGTTTTGATAGAGTGATCGTGTGGCTGAGGTTTACCCGAGGCCACATATGCAGAGGGGTTGGGATGAGGAAATCATTATTTCCTTCTCACTCTCTCTCTCTTCATTTCATCCAAGTTCTGGAGAAGAGAACTAAAGGCTGGAGCTAAGGGTTTGGGCTGACCAGGTGCTGAAGGAGATTCCCTCATCGGAAGCGGGATCCGAGGCTAGATCCGCGAAGGGGAAAGTGAGGCACTCATTTCCATCTGCGAAGAAAAGCTTTGTCATGGCTCCGAAGAGAACTATAAGGGTAACGATCTTCCTTCTTGGACAAGTGAAGTCCTAATTTTTCATGTGCATTGAATTCGCCACCAAATGGTGGAATTGTTAAGAGATTCCGCTGGGTCGATATTCGTTATCCCCAATTAAGTTTGCATATAGATCAAGAAATGTGTAGTACAAAATATGCATGTTATGTGAAGCTCATCCAGACAGGTTGGTCAGGATTGATGATGCTTTATTTTGCGAACCGGAGAAGACTCCGCATATAAACGAGTATTTTACATAGTCTATGGGTTGTGCCTGTGAAAGGGAGTAACATGAAGTACTGGAGTTAAGTCCTAATTTTGCATGTGCATGAAATCCGCCACCAAAAGGTGGAATTGTTAAGAGATTCCACTGGGTCGATATTCGTTATCCCCAATTAAGTTTGTATATAGATCCGGAAATGTGTAGTACAGAATAGACATGATGTGTGAAGCCCATCCAGACAGGTTGGTCTGCATTGGTGATGCTTTATTTTACGAACTGGAGAAGTCTCTGCGTATAAACTAGTATTTTATAGAGTCTATGGGTTATGCATATGAAAGGGAGTAACATGAAGTACTGGAGTTGAGTTCTAGGAAAATACCTCGAGAAAATCACGGTTTTGGAGAACTGTTGTTATCGCCGGGCGATAGTGAGTGTCGCTGATGGCGATAGCCCTTGGTGAGCTATATGTGCTGTGAAAGTCCAGTGTTTCCTGCACTACAGGATGTTGTAGGGTTTGGGTTGAGTTTGGGCGCAGAAAGAGAACTTCTGTTGGTCCTGCCAGGCGATCGTGACGAACGCTGACACTAACTCCCATTTTGATTATAAAGCCTGTCTCTGGGAGACTGTAAGGCTAGTTTGTAAGCTGTAAGCTCTTAAAGGTCATCGAGCCGAACAGACAAGGGGAATCCGACCCGCGTTAGTCTAGATATTGAACTGGCGATTTGAGAAACGTACAAGGGATGAAATATATCCGCGCGGACTACGCATACTGGGTTAGCGGACAGCTAGGTCGGCGGGGCTAGTGCAGATAATTTATTCTATGGCGGCCTGTGCAGTCTGTTCGCGTGGACTACGTGGATAGGAGCGGCGGTTAGCCAGGCCGGCTTGTCCTTAGCAAGCAGTTGGATCCCAGGAAGTAACCAGGCGGATAACATCTATATCTGTAGAGTCCGGCAATAAGTGGACTGAAGAACTAGAGCAGGGCAGACCGGCTTGGCAGAAGCCTTGGTCTTGCTCTGGTGTAGCGGCAAATGGAATCCGCGGAGATCGCCAGTCAGTGCGGACAGGTGCTGGAGGTCGCTGGGCTTGGCTAACTAGATCCAGCATTCGCTAGTAAGTGCAGACTGGCCCTTGTGGCCAGTGGTGTGGACTTGGTTGGTTCTGAACCAGGTCCATGTTTGGCTCAGTCCGAGGAGATCGCGTAGTGGAGCGCAGACTGCTTCTCAGTCTGGCAAGCTCGGTAGAAGTGCTATGCCTTAGTTGCGAGTTTGGGGATATGCAGACTGGAGATTGTGTCCGCAACTGCGTGCGGACTGGTGCTGGGGTCTGCTGAGTCCGATAGCTTCTTTGCTGGCAAGTTCGTGGACTCGGGTAGTACGGACTGGATCAGTCTGCGGGATATGCAGATGGAGCGGTCTACATAAGATGCGGACTGGAGGTGTCTACTGTAATCATGCTGGATTAGTGTCCGCTGAGTCTGGTAGGTGTCTTGGTGACAAGGCTATGGACTTAGGGTATGCGGACTGGAGTTGTTTGCAAGGATATGCAGACTAGAGCTGTCCACAGTATGAGCAGACTGGATTGATGTGCCCGCTGAGTCCGACTGTTGCCTTGGTGGCAAAGTCGTGGGCTCGGGATGTGCGGACTGAAGTTGTGTGTCCGCTGAGTCCGGCATTTGCCTTATGGCGAGGCTGTGGGCTCGAGATAAGCGGGCTGGAGCTGTGTCCGCGGATTGGCGGACAATGTTGCAGCAGAATTCGGCTATGGTGGTCCTGGTTTGACCTTTGGTGAAGAGGCGAACTAGCGATTGTGTCCGGCCTTGGAGAAGCTATGGTGCAGGCTATCCTGCACAGGTCACGGCGGAATGGAATGTATCTGCGGACTGCGGAGATGTCTTGCTGCGGGATGTGACAGTATTCCTCTTGGCTAAGGCGGTGACCACACTCATCATCGTGCCTATAAATAGGACTCATGTCACATCAGGAATAGTCACCTAGTAGAGAACCGAAATGAATGAGCAGTAAGTTGAGCCCGCATAAATTGCTGCGGCCTGACTTTTGGTGTCCGTTCGGTTTGATAGAGTTGACCGGGTTGTACTGTGTAGGTTGTGCGGATAGCACTAGAAAGCCAGGACTTGGCTCTGATTGCGGTCAGGGACATTGCAGACTCTGTGGTTAAAAATAGGCGGTAAACAGCAGGTCACGGACAACGACCAGACGGTCTTCTCTTTGGCAACTTGGTTCGGGGTTCAATAAATCATCTGCTTCAGGCGGACTGTTCTATTCGGCATCGTAGCTTGTGCGGTCTGGCGGCTAGGTGACCTCATAGTTAGGCGGCCTGCAGATCGGCGGCTAGAGCTAGCATTGGAATATGGGGTAGTCCGCGTGGCTTGGTTGCGGTCTGGCGACCTGGCGGACTGTGCAGACTCCACAACAGTAGACCGACGGCTTGGTGTTTGAGTCCGCGCGGCTTGTTTGTCTTGTCTTGTAGTTCTCTGCTTTACCTTTGGTGGTTTTGGTGAAGCATGTCTCGCCATGTATGTCTCGCGTTGTAAAGAAGATTGTTGTTAATCAATAAAAACTCTTGTGTTGCATGTGTTTCTAGTTGTGACTGCTTTAGTTGAGATAACCCTTGCTCACTCCAAGGTTCAAAGAAATTTTTGCGTGATCAAGGTGTGATCTTGATAGTGCTGAGAATATTAATTTGGCGTCAGGCTATCTTGTTGACCACTTGGAGAAAATTCAACATGGTATCAGAGCCAGGTTGTTGAATTTCAACATGTTTAACTTGAGTGCCTAAGTTATTGGCATTCATTAGGATCACATAATGAGAGTCTTGGGCTATACGATATCAAGACTTAAGTCTCCAGCCGTGGGCCGTGGAGCATGAATGCTCAAACTTGCCGTTATGCCTGGGACCTCTGAACGGTGGTGGAACCCTGGTTTTCCAGTACACCGAAAATGTTCAATGAGTGCATGGAGCGTTGGGCCGTGCGGCCGACATTTGTGATATATTGAACTGTGTGTGAGTGCTCGTTCTTGTGATATATCTGTTGTGAAAATGCTTTGCATGCAAGGAAGGAATACCACTGCCTCAGGAAAGGAGTAGGGTCGTTATAAATTAGTCAGCTGAATGCTGACCGTTGCCTTGTTTACCACCATCGTGGTGGATTGTCCCCTTACAGGTACTGGAGAGCCGAGCAGGAAATAGTGGATTGAAGCCCTTGCTGCTGCTATCCTGGCCCTCGAAGGCCGAATGAAGAAAAGTTTTACTATTTTCATGTGTGGCCGGCCTGCGTGCTGATGTATGTAATCCACACCTATGAAGTATAACTGTAAGGCCTTAAGGACAAACACATTTTGGGTATTTCTGTATACATTCCTGTGATATATATAAATGTGGTTTTTTATATATAGTGGACATTCATGGTTGATGAGTTCAGTAATAACCCCTAAAGCTTCCGCTAGAATGTTCTGATTTAGGATACGTGTGCTGGTGTTTGATATTCATAAGTAACATTGCCGACTGTCTGTGGAATATGGCGTGGGGCCCCGACCGGACCCTCTGTTATATTTCATGTGACGGACAGAAGTGTTACATGCCATCTGGGGAATGTATTTGATCGACCCATTTCCTCAGGCTAGCGGGAAAGGGAGTTTTCCTTGTCATGATCGATTACTTCTCCAAGTGGATCGAGGCCAAGGCGCTTGCCAAGACCACTTCACTAATCGTAAAGAACTTTATCTGGGGGGAGATCGTCTGTAGGTTCGGGATTACTCTGGTCATCATCACCGACAACGGTCCGCAATTTTCCAGCTTGGAGTTGGAAGACTTCTGCAAGCAGCTAGGGACGAATCTTTGATTCACCTCTATGCATCATCCTCGAAGCAACGGACAGGTGAAAGCTGCCAACAAGCTGGTCATCAACCTCCTGAAGAAGAAGGTCACCAACCTGAAGGGCAGCTGGGCAGAGCAACTACCCTCGGTCCTATGGGCTCTGAGAATGACTCCAAACTCGGCAATGGGGGAAACACCCTTAAAGTTATCCCACAGGTATGAGACACTCATCCCAGTTGAGTTCGAGGTTCGGAGTCCATGGGTCATAACAACAGGAGAAGGCAGTGAAGAATGACACTGGATTACATAGAGGACACTTGGAAAATGAAGACGCTCAAAGGCTCTCACTGGATTACATAGAGGAACTCCATGACTTAGCCTCCATCTGCCAGGAGGAAATCAAAAGGCACATGGCTAGGCACTTCGACTGCAAAATCAAGAAGGTGAACAATTGGGACACCACGGAAAGGGGAGCCGCAGTTGGAAAGCTACATCCCAACTTGGGAGGCCCCTTTATCATATAGGAAGCCCTAACCACCGGAGGCTATCGTCTACAAAATCAAGAAGGTGAACAATTGGGAGGTACCTGGAGTGGGGATGACCTGAAAAGGTTATATCCCCAGTACCCGCATGTTTTGCTTCCTTGTAATCTCATTCGCATATATATATATATATATATATACACTTGCAAAAAACTATTTCTTTTATAATATTTCATCACAAGACATTTGATAACTTGAACGATTAACTCACTATTGATCCAAAAAGCCAGCACTCGACCTGTTCCTCTTAAATAGCCCAGGGAGGATGATGCCTCGGGATTTAAGCGTCCTTGTAAGACCGAGCCCCTGTATTGATGGTCGAGATCAGCTCCCCCCTAGCATGTCGACCTAGCTTCCCCGACCGCATCTCTCCTTCGATTGGAGGAACTATCAGGAACAGGCCGAGAAGCTAATCTCCCGGACTCGAGGAAGGGCCAACCCTACCAAGTGCCTCCTCGCGTATTTAAGAGTCTCAATTATACCTGGGGCAGGATAACCTGACAGGGAAAAAGCAAAAACAAGCTCAAGGGACGAGGTTAACCTCGAGTGCATCCTATAGGACCCTCAATAGAGATGTTCCCCTTCGCTCACACCCCGGCATTGAATGCCAACTGGCCTAGCCTGATCCAGTCTCCACAATTGGATTGGGATACGAGCCTTTGACCCATTCCTCCTGAATAAGCCCAGGGCGAATGATGAGACAATGGCTCGGGATATAAGCATGCTTGTAAGACCGAGCACCTGCATTGACGGCCGAGATCAGCTCCCCCTTGCATGTCGGCCTAGCTACCCCCGATCGCATCTCTCCTCTGACTGGAAGAATTATTAGGAACAGGTCTGAATGCCAACCTTCCGATTCGATAGAAAGAGAGTATTGTCATTAAAAAATCTCATTTACTCTCAAGGCATCGTTACAACTAACCTTTTTTGTCCTCAAGTAGCAGGATAAACTACCTCAACAACCGTAAAAGTCCTCGAGTTGTAGGGATATCATAAGTCTGATCCCCTACACAGGCTCCTCTCCTGCATACTAGCTAACAATCCCATTAGGTGAAGAAAGTTCCTTGTTGGAGTGATGTCGTAGTTCATGATCTCTGTACGGGCTTCTCCCATGCAAACCGACTACTAGCTACCCGAGTCGGCTGCTTCCCAAAGTTACTCATTAGAGTGATGCCATAGTTCCTGATCTCTGTACGGGTTTCTCCCCTGCAGACCGATTACTAGCCACCCGAGTCGACTGCTTCCCAAAGTTCCTCGTTGGAGTGATGTCATAGTTCATGATCTCTGTACGGGCTTCTCCCCTATAGACCGACTACTAACCACCTGAGTCGACTATTTTCCACCATCAGTTGAGCTTGCCTCCTACTGGGTGTCGACTAATTCCCAACCCCAGTTGAGCTTGGCTCCTACTAGGTGTCGACTATTTTTCACCATCAGTTGAGCTTGGCTCCTGCTGGGTGTCGACTACTTCCCACCCCTAGTTGAGCTTGGCTCCTACTAGGTATCGACTGCTTCCCACCACCAGTTGAGCTTGGACTCTTGCTGGGTGTCGACTGCTTCCCACCACCAGTTGAGCTTGGCTCCTACTGGGTGTCTACTACTTCCCACCCCCAGTTGAGCTTGACTCCTGCTGGGTGTCGACTGCTTCCTACCACCAGTTGAGCTCGGATACTGCTGGGTGTCGACTGTTTCCCACCACCAGTTGAGCATGGCTCCTGTTGGGTGTCGACTGCTTCCCACCATCAGTTGAGCTCGGCTCCTTCTGGGTGTCGACTGCTTCCCACCACCAGTTGAGCTCGGCTCCTGCTGGGTGTCGACCGCTTCCCACCACTAGTTGAGCTCGTCTCCTGCTGGGTGTTGACTGCTTCCTACCACCAGTTGAGCTTGGATCCTGATAGGTGTCGACTGCTTCCCAACACCAGTTGAGCTTGGCTCCTGCTGGGTGTCGACTACTTCCCACCCCCAGTTGAGCGTGGATCCTGTTGGGTGTCGACTGTGAAAGTGATGTGTTAGATCTGAAATACTCTAGGGGGTGAATAGAGTATCCTAAAATCCTTTATTAAACTTTACAACTTTTGCTGTAAATAAAAACTGCAGAATAACAACTAAATAACCACAAACGCATAACATACCTAGTTAGCACAAAAACAACAAGAACAAAAGAAAGGGAAACCAGACAACACAAGAAATTATAGTGGTTCCCCAACCTGGGTACATCGACTCTTCTACCACCCTGGTAGGAATCCACTCAGATTTTTGATCAGATGCCTGACACCAATGAGCTTTTGATCAGGTGCTCAAAAACTAAACCTCAAGTCTTTTGGTCAGGTGACTTGCAACCAAGAATAACTTTTGAAGGGAGTTAAGAACCCTTTATACAGTGGGGGGGGGGGGTGAGAGATGATTGTGTCTTCTCTTTCTCAATAAAAAACTAAGAAGACTAAGTGGATATGATGTTAGCAAATAGCTCCCCCTAAGATGTAGAATGGTTCAGGAAAAACTATAGTTTTGCTTCAGGGTGATAGACCTTCAATCTTTAAGCCTTGACCAGAAAAGATCTTCAGGAACTTATTGACAGATGGAATTGATGTTGTCATTTGAAGTGTCCTGGAGAGTCGAAGAATGAAGACTCTTGATTTTTGATTAATTGTTCTTCTTCTTCAGATAGCTGATGTTCTTCTGGTCTAGGGCTTCTTCTCTGTACCAGAGATCTGTGAAAGAAAGAGCAGAGAATTCCTTGATTCAGACTGATTGTATTTTTTTGTCTGTGTCTATTTATTTTTACAGGAAAAGAGAGAAACTCTCTTTTATATTTCCTGTCAAAAATTGTCTTTCGAAATTTGAAATTCTCTGCAATCAATGCTGACGGCCTTGAGAATAAACTGCATTGAATTATTTCCCCAACTGTCCCATGGAAAAATGGCAAGCAATAATCCTGGAGAAGATCATAATCAATGCTCTGTCTAATGGTTACATTCAGAGAATATTTTAGCATTGATTACTCAGAAATTATTGCAGTAGGAAAGAGACAGAATGAAGGAAATAACTAAGTCTAGATTCATCGAACAGAGAACAAAAATCATCGAGCTGAGAAGCTGTGTTCGTCGACCAGATGACTTCTATTCATCGAGCTGAGTTACAAGATCGTCGAGCTAAAACAGAACTGCATTCTCTAGAAACTTTGCCTTTTCTGTGTATGGAGCTTGTCGAGCTGATAACTGGTTTCATCGACTGAAGTTCAGCAAAGTATTTCTGGGCTTAGAATATTTTAGATGCTTCTGGAATGAAGTGTTGAAGTGAAGTATCCAGAAATCGTCGACCTGAGAATTTATTTCGTCGAGCTGAGGACTACTAACTGCTGCTTCATAACTCTTGCCAAAGCGGTCAAAGTTCGTCGAGCTGAGAATCTTGAATTCATTGACTGAAGATGATTCTGGACTTAGAAAAAATTGAGAAACTTCTGGAATAATAAGTTGAAGTAGAGAACCCAGAAATCATCGACCAGAGAACTAAGTTCGTCGACTGGAGTCTAGAGAATAAAGTCTGGACTTGGAATGCTGAAGGTAGAGTCCAAAGATCGTCGACCTGAGAATCAAGTTCATCGAGCTCAGCTCAGAGAATTATCTCTGAGATCGTCGAGCTGAGAACGATAATCGTCGACCTGAGTTCTACGAACGTCGAACTCATTTTACCGAGTCTTTGAAAATTTTCTAAGTCTTGAGTCTCTGGCAGTCTGATGATGGTTGGTCTATGAGATGTTGAAACTAAGGACTTGGCCTAGACTCTAGGACACAACTATGACCCTGGCTATACAAGATGGGTCACAAGATCCTAACTTAGTGAACCTAGCCTAAATCAAACTAGGGATCCAACAATCTCCCCATATTTGGGTGAGGTCACTAATTACAGACTCAGACTAAACTAAAAATAAGCAAAGCAAGAAAGCATATATCTGGCAGAGAGAATTAACACATGCAGCATATATATATATATATATATATTATATATATATATATATATATATATATATATATATATATATATATATACATACATACATACATATAAGCTTTGTTCAGAAATAATAAAGTAGTTATAAACATAACAAAAATTAAACAGTTCAGAACTCATTTCTTTTGCATCTTCTCTTTGGGCTTTTCTTCTTTGCTCTTGTCTCCTGGCTTAGTAAAAATAATTTCTCTGTTTGGATCTAAAGCTTGCACTTTGGTCATGGTCATATCAGCAGCCCCTATAATCTTCAAAGATGTGGCTCTGGGGACTACTGCTTCTGGGTGCAATTTCATATAATCATCAACATTAAAAAACTTATTAGCTTTCTCAAACCTCTTAAGCTCTTCTTTCCTGTACTTTGACATTATTGTATATTCTGAGGGATCCTTTCCTTCAGCTCTGGCTTTGTTGATCATAGAAAGGCCAACAAGTTCTGGGAACCTGGCCGTCCTAGCTGTAGTACCTGTTTTTGGATCTTCAAAGGATACAAGAGGAGAAGGAGGTTTGTTTGAGCTTTCAGCTTGTTGATATTCAGGGAATTGTTGTTGTTTTTATTTTTGATGTTGCTGCTATTGTTGAGGTTGGTACTGCTTGCCAGATGGATACTGTCTTTGATGGCTACTTTTTGTGGATGAGGACCTACCCTGATGTCTTTGATAAGTTTGAAATTGGGTAGTCCTTTGAGAAGTTGTGCCTGAAGCACCAGCAGCTGGAGGAGGAGGTGAAGGAGGGTCCTTTCTATATCTGTGAGTTGGTGGAGGGGAATATCTTCTGCTTCTTTTTCTCTCTTTCTGTTCATTCTTGGATAACCACATCCAAGCAGGCATTCCCTTATAAGGAGTAATTTTCTGAAGTATGTAGTAGGGAGTGTCGTTTGCTGGATTTGGTTTAGGAGCAGGAGGAGGAGGTACTTTCCTTTTCTTAAATACTTTCTTCTTTTTTGGATCCTCACCTGAATCTTCATCTTCATCATCATCCTCATCTTCAGACTCTTGAGGATTATCATATAGATCATTCAAAGCTTTCAGGGCCTCAGGAGAAATAATAGGCTTCTCAGTCTGAGATGGAGCTGGAGGAGAAACTGCAATTGGATCTGGCGCTGGAGAGCTGTCTATGACAGTACTTTCAGCAGCTGCCTTATTCTCTTCTTTAATATCAGCCAAGATCAAAGCATCAAGATCTGTCATAGGAGAGTCATCCATTACAAAGCTTGGTGCTGAAAAAGTTTCTGGAGGGGATGGAATGACTATAAACTCTGGAGTAGCAAAACTGTCTCTGAGTTGCTTGGCAACTGTATGACTTATAGGAGAAGAATAGGGAACAATAGCCAAAGATAGCATAGTATAGTCTGCTTGAAGAAAACTCAAATATGCAGTATCAAAAATTTTCAACAAATTTACTAAATCTACTATGAGATTTAAAATGAAATCGCCAGCAGTAATTATCTCTTCTATTACTGACTCATCTATTTCCTTGTCAGTCTCAATAAAATGAATAAAATCAATTAAATCTAACTCAGCATCTGTATCTGTTGGGTACCATATCTTTCAGTATCTGCTGGTACTTTTACTGAAACTACTACTGCTGCTACTACTGTGTCTGCTGCTGCTTCTACTGTTGTATCTGCTACTGGTTTTGTTGCATCCTCTTCATCAAGCATCTCCCCCTGCCTGATTTCAGTGTGAACTAGAGCCAAGCCCCTTACTGAAGATGGGGCAGCAGTGAGGGCATAAATCTGGGCAGAGAGGAAAGATATAGAAGTACCAAGAGGTGTAATGGCCTCTGATATTATTGTTTTGAGGAGGGGGTGATAAGGGAAATGACAGAATAAATTGTGGATGGGTCCAATGGTGGAGTTACAGAAGGTGTTCCAGAAGTTTGTTGAGTGGAGACAGATGGAGGGAGGGTAGTAGTTGGTGGTGTTGGAGGAGGAGCCTTTGGCATTTGGACATCCTGTGTGGATTGATTTGGAGGAGTAGTGGAAGGAGATGACAGTAGAGTGAAAGATGGTATGGAGGACAAATGTGGTGGAAGAGGAGATGAAGGTGTTGTTGGAGAAGGGGAGGGTTGATGATATTCCTGAATAGGGGATGAGGGGATGTTAGTAAGATCTATGGGTGGAGAAGTGGTATGTGATGTAGCTGGAGTAGTAACATGAACAGATGGTTGTGGTTGTGGTTATTGTTGGGGTTGTGGAGTAGAGGATATGGTGGAGGAGGGTTGTTGTAGAGTCTGATGTTGAGGTGAGAGGACTGTTGTGTGGGGTGTAGAGGGTAGTTGAGTTTGGAGTGCTGGAAGAGATGAGGATGAAAGAGTGATCTCTTCAGAAGGGTGGGGAGACCAGTGATTCAGCAGCTTTTTCTTTCTAAAAGATCCCCAGGATCCTTCCAAAACAAACTTCCTTTTTGTTGTTCTTTTTCTTGATCAGATCAAAGATGATCTGAGCCCAGTCCACTTGCTTCTTGTTAACCACTGCACACATAACCAGAAATTGATGCCTGGTAATATAATCGTGTGCAGTTTGCTTGCCTAGCAAGACTTTCCCGACAATGTCTGCCAGAAACTTGAATTCTGCAGATAAGTGTTTCTTCAATAATTTATTAGGGTTATCTCCAGTATAACCCATCAAACTCAACATCATAGCATATTCCTCATTATCCATTTCCAGATCATCTTCTCCATTATTCAATCCAAATATTTCAGTTAATACGGCGGGAGATAGAGAAACAGTATTACCCGCAATTGATCCAATCATGGTATTCTCCTCTGTGGTTGAAGATGTGTAGACCCATTATCTAATCTCAATTCCAGACAGTTTGATCCTTAATGTCATCAAATTCTTCAGATACTGCCCTTCTAGAAGTTCTAGAATATTCAGAAAAATTGGGTCTGAATGCTGGAAAGAATCAAAGTCGACATCGAAGCCAGTGTCGAACCTCATCGCAGTCAGGGTTCCTGCTTGAATTGTCATGAGATCACCTGCAAGAGATAAAATGATGATCAAGTCCAAAAAGAATAGAAAGCGCTGGACGGAGGTCGAAGAAAACCTTGATATAGGGTTTTCCAGAATATGAATTGACAAACATTTTTTCGATCTTGGTTCGACGAAATAATTTAGAGTTAAACAATTCGTCGAGCTCACTCTGAAGATTTGAAGACATTTCGTCGAGCTCCGTTCGACGAAAGTTTTCTGAAGTGGATTCGTCGATCTCTGTTCGACGAAAACAACTTCACTCACAGAGAGTTCGTCGACCTCCGTTTGACGAATATCTCAAGAACTTTCCATAGTTTGTCGAGCTCCGTTCGACGAACTTTGGAAAATTCGTCGAGTGTAGACAGAAAATAAACTAAGTCTTCTCCATTAATCATTCCAAGCTGATTTATAAAGAACAAATAGTTTCTTTCATCCAGAGGTTTGGTGAAGATGTCAGCTTTTTGTAGATCAGTGTAGATATAGACAAGTTTAATTTTGTTTTTGTCTACACACTCTCTTATGAAATGATGTCTAATATCTATATACTTAGTCCAACTGTGATGGACTGGATTTTGTGTTATGGCTATAGCACTTGTGTTATCACATAGTATAGTTGAATTATTTAAGTTAAGACCATAGTCTAGTAATTGATTTTGAATCCACAACATCTGAGAACAACAGCTGCCGACTGCAATATATTCTGCCTCAGCAGTTGAGGTAGATACAGATGACTGTTTCTTACAAAACCATGACACTAATCTCATACTGTTGGGTACTATATCCACATTTACCCAGATTTGATGAAGTCACCCTGGAACTAAGATGAATTAGGTTGTTTTTGATGCTTTGTTTGAGTTATGTGGTTGCAGGATTCCAATGGGAAGTGTAGACCAATATCAGTCTACAATGGGTCACCAAACACAGAACCATGCAATGTAATCCCTCATTATATGATCCAAAGTGTTGACCCATGTGTAGCCTCTCTATTGGGATACACTTCATATTCAAGCACTTGTACTATGAGAATAGAGTTGAATGCAGATTTTACCTAAGAAGAAAGAATTTCCACCTTGAAAATTTTTCTAAGTATTCTACTCGTGTAGGTCATTAACTACTCGAGTGAATTACTTGCTTTATACTCGAGTCAAAATTCTTATACTCGAGTAAGTAAATCTCCCTCTCGTGAAGTTAAGTCCATATACTCGAGTAGACTATCACATACTCGAGTAGCTTACTTAACTACTCGAGTAGATCATACTTCTTACTCTAGTTGCACAGATTTCACTCTCCAAGTTTTTCTAAGTAAAACACTCGAGTGAGTACATATATATTCGAGTGGTTATAGATTCTGACTCGTGTAACTGTTTTTTATCTCAAGAGTAAATTTTTTATATACTCGAGTAGTATAAGTTATATACTCGAGTAGTTCACTTACTACTCGAGTAGTTCAAGATTCATACTCGAGTAAACTAAATTTCTCTTCTCCTAAAAATATTCTGTCATTTACTCGAGTAAGTTCTTTCCATATACTCGAGTAGACTATATCCTCTCGAGTCGTTCAGTCTGACTACTCGAGTAGCTCATTTTTCAGTATTCAGAAATTTTTTCTAAGCCCTTTCACTCGAGTAGTTCGTCAAACCACTCGAGTAGTTTTTCTCACCTACTCGAGTAGTACAACTTGTACTCAAGTAGTTCAACTCCACTTCCCGTGAAACTTTTTTTTATACTCGAGTATATCTTCTAAGTACTCGAGTAGTTGATTATATGTACTCGAGTAGTTGTCTTCAACCTACTCGAGTAGTCATGAATTATATACCCGAGTAACATTCCTTTACTTACTTGAGTAGTCATTTACCTACTCGAGTAGTTATATACCTACTCGTGTATATCACCACCTTTTTTCCGAAATTATTCTAAGTCCATAATTGACAGATTTTCAAATCCCGTGACATGATTGGTCCACATGTATATCATTAAGACTGATTATGACCATTATTAAAAATCTTATATAAGGTCCTGTCTAATCGACAAACCCTAACAACAACAAGCTTTCAAGATCAAAAATTATTGAGAAATTTCTGCAGCCGTTTCGCTCTCCAAGTCGATGCTTCCTCTCTCTCTCTTCACGGAAAGAAAGCTGCCGCCGCCGCTGTTTTTCTCCGACAAGGGTTTCGATTTTCAGAGGAATCAGACTGAAGAAGTTTTACAGATCGAGATTGTTTCTCAACTGATCATCCTCTTCCCGATCGTGTAAGACAAAGAAGAATCCAGATCTGTTGCCGGGATTTTCTTCATCTTTCTGAAAGTGCCGCAAATCTTACAAGAAGAAGATCCTGGTTGCTTGCTTGCAAATCTGACAGAGAAATCATTGTTTGTATTTTCTAAAACAATTTTCATTCTTGTAGGAGAAGTTTTCTCCGAGTGTAGGAGTTTTCAACTCCAAGTTTGTCGGAAGTTTTGCCTTCCGAGTTATAGATTCAGTTGGTTGGATTGAGATTGTAGGAACTTTGTTCTGATAGTAGGATTGATTTTCAATCCGAGATAGTGGAGTAGCCGAGCCTAGTATATTGCTAGATCGGTGAGGGAAAGTGGATGTACCCAAGATCGGGGAACCGCTATAAATCTTGTCTCGTCTGTGATAATTTGGTAGATTGATTTGTGCTTTGTTTTGATTTTTTTTATTCCACAATAGACACACAACTCACCTATTCACCCCCCTCTAGGTGATTTAGGTAGGCAACTATTATCTTTCAGTTAGTATCAGAGCGAGGTTGATCGTTAAAAGGTTAACACCTTGATTAGATCCCTCAATAGTTGTCATTTGAGATCTATCTACCATGGACAAGACAAAGGATTTTGCCAAGCTTCCCCTATGCAACAAGAACAATTTTCCCATGTGGAAAGAAATGATCAAATTCTTTATGGAGGTTGTGGATCCGAGGATATTCATGATAGTTGAAGAAGGTCCTTATATCCCTATGACTATCTCCACTATAGATCCTACCAAGAAGGTTCCAAAGAAGCTGATGGATTTAGACAAGGATGAGATTGCACTTGTCTCACTAGACAAGAAAGCTAAAAACATTATAGCAAGTGCAGTTGATGACTCAATGCTGCAGAACTTAATCCACTTCCAATCTGCAAAGGAGATGTGGCACTCCTTGGTTACCTTGATGGAAGGTACAGAAGAAGTGAGGGATGATCGGAGATCCCTCCTCAATCAGAAGTATGAAGCCTTCCGACAGGGAAGCAAAGAGACCATTGCTGATACCTTTGAGAACTTTTTCAAGATAGTGAATGGCCTAAGAGTCTACGACAGAGTATTCGCTAACAGAGAACTGAATGACAAGTTCCTGAGATCCCTAACCAAAGAATGAGACAACAAGGTTTGTGTCATCAGGGAGTTTGGGAAGCTGGCTGAGATGGACCCACAAAATCTCTTTGGGAAGCTTATGTCATATGAGATTCAACTCAACACCAGGAAAGCTGAAGAAGAGAAGAGCAGGTCTGCTCTCAAAGAAAAGTCTGTTGCTCTAAAGGCAGACACCTCTAGAAAGACAAAGGCTGCCTCCCCTACTCCATCTCCAAAAATTAGTAAAGAAGAAGAAACTTCAGAGCCAAGTACCTCAGGCTCTGAGCTATCAGAAGGAGAGTTCTCACTGCTCTCACGTCAGTTCAAGAAATTCTTGAACAAGAAGAAGCAATGGAAAGGCAAGGATCCTCCTATAGAAGATCACGACACGATGGTGATCGGCAAAGAAAAGGTTCAAGTGGTCATGACAGGTATTCCTCTAAACAGAACAAATATGTTTCGACTGACATTATTTACTATTGTTGTAATAAACCAGGACACATCATCGTCGACTGCCCTCATAAGAAGAAGTAGGGTGGTAGAAGAGAAGAAAAGAAATCCTTATACAACAAAAGAGGAAAGAGAAGAGCCTGATAGCCAAAAAGAGCAAGACTCTTAGTGACTCTCACTCATCTGAGTCAAGTGAAGAAGAAGAAGCTTATTTTGGGCTTATGACTCAAACAGATGACGATCAAGAGCCCCAGTTCACTGGAAAGGTAAACTCTCATACCCCACTTTCAGATTCTGAAGTCTCTGAACATGATTGTGAGGATAGCTCCTCTGACGATGAGTCAGAACTAATGGCCCAGTACAAGGAGTTAATCATGGCTTACGACAAATGTTGTCGAGTCGTGAAGACTCAGGCTAAAGAGATCAAATCTCTAAAAGCCGAAGAGAGCATCTTGAGAGAGAAAGTCGTAAATACTGAATCGCCCGAAGAAAACTTCAATAATGCTATTGAAGAATATAACAAGGCTCTTGAGCACCTTGACCTCAAAGAGAAAATCATCAAGAAACTGGAGGTACAACTTGCCGCTGAAAAGAAACTTGTTGAAAGTTTCTCGAAGCCCAAGACAATTCTTCCATTTGTTACTGAATTCTCAGCAAAGGCCAAGGGAGCTAGGCTAGGCCTTGGAGAAGCTCCTAGCAAATCCTCTAGGAGAAACAAGGCCCAATAGAAAAATAAGGCCGCCAAAAAGACCTTAGCCAAAGAGAAGGGGAAAGCCCCTCAAGATCAGACTACATTCAAGAAAGTCATCTTTCCATCAAATGAGTTTGATCTTGACTCATCCTACGGGCACTTTGCTAGGCCTACCTATGCAGAGCCAAAGTCCCGCTATCAAGGGTGGACTCGCCCCAGAAACTTCGGTGAAAGTGTCTTTAAGGCACCTTATGAAGAAGTAATTCTTAAGAGCTATGGCCCTTTCAATCATGGTCATAACTTCAAGAAGGCACCAAAGCCAAAGCCCGTTGTGGAAAGGCCTCCTAAGGAGAAGAAGACATGTGATTGTCATTATCACGAAGCTTCTTCCTCCAAGAATGCTGACCCTACTTGAACAAAACTCCAAAAGGTCAAGCAGGAGATCATGAGGCAAAGGTACAACAGATTTGACCATTTGGTGTTGTGGCAAGGTTGGTCACTTCGCCATTGACTGCTGGTTTGATCCCAAAAACGATGCAACTCCTCATGTCAGCAATATAAGAAAGACCGCTCATAATGCTAACACTTGTAGGGGGAGTACTCTAACTCGAGACCAAGGATGCAAACGTGTTTGGGTTCCTAAGGCAAATTGATTATGATTGCAGGTATGTCCAATGACCAACAAAACGCCAATCTGGTATTTGGACAGCGGATGCTCTCGGCATATGATCGGGACTAGAAGCCTTATTCAGAACTTTACTCTAGTTGTGAACGGACCAAAGGTCATCTTTGGAGGTTCAGACCATGGAATTACAAGAAGCTATGGTATGATTACTAACGACAATGTATCCTTCTCGGATGTGCCTTATGTCGAAGGATTGGAACACAATCTCATAAGCATAAGCCAACTCCGCGATAAAGGATACATAATTGAATTCCATGCTGATAAGTGTTTGATAAAATCCGTTGATAATATGGAAACGATTCTATCTGACACTCGAAGCAGGAATATTTTTTGTTTAAATTTCATTTGTATAGATTCCTCTACACCAGTGTGCTTTTTAGCAAAAGATAATGCGTCTCTTGGTGACCAATGGAACAAGAGACTAGCACATATTAATTTCAAAACTATTAATAAATTATTTTCAATGAACTTAGTACGTGATGCCCCAAATGTCAAGTGCGTCAAAGATAGACCTTGTCATGTGTGCGTAAAAGGCAAGCAAACAAGGGCTACCTTTAAAAGCGTTATTGGCAAAGACTCTAATAGATGTCTCCATCTATTACATATGGACTTGTTTGGTCCACTGCAAATTAGAAGTTTGGGAGGTAAGTATTATACACTAGTAATTGTTGATGACTACTCGCGCTTTGTATGAGTGTTCTTTCTGAAACACAAGTCAGATACGTTCGAGATCTTTACTAATTTTGTCAGGCAAATCCAGAATGAACACAAATGCTCCATAGTCAAAATCAAAAGTGACAACAGAACAGAGTTCAAATCTGGGGCCATGACAGAATTCTGTGAAAGCTTAGGTATCTTTCATGAGTTTTCCTGTCCTCGTACTCCGCAACAGAGCGGAGTGGCTGAGAGAAGGAACAGAACACTCATAGAGGCCTGCAGGATAATGTTGAGTGATGCTTCACTTCTGGAGTACTTCTGGGCTGAAGCCGTCAACACTGCATGCCACGTGCAAAATCGAGCACTCATAAACAAAAACCACGATAAGACACCTTACGAATTTCTAAAGGGCAGGAATCCAACCATCTCATACTTTAGAATCTTTTGTTGTAAATGCTTCGTACTTAACAATGGTAAGTATCATACCACCAAGTTCAGCGAAAAGAGTTTTGAAGGTATTTTTGTAGGTTATAGTAGCCATAGTAAGGCATATAGAATATTTAATAGAAAAACCCTGGTGGTAGAAGAATCGATACATATTGTATTTGATGAGACAAGCTTGCTGCAAAGCAATCCGTCTAGTGTGCTCATTGACGATGCAGGTGAAAAGCTATATGAAATCAATCTGAAAGAGCCCAATGAGGAAAAAGACGAAAAATTTTTCAAGATCACCACTCCAACCCCTAATGGGGAGGTAGATGATCAAAATGAAGAGATCGTCCAAGTTGAAGAAGTCACTTCGGTGATTGAAGATAATCCAGATGCAAGAAATTTAGAGCTCAGACATCTGAAGGATCACCCCATGGACCAGATCATAGGAGATCCCCGGGACGGTGTCAGAACTTGAAGAGGTACAACTAATGAGAATTTATATTTGAGTTTTCTCTCACAGGTTGAACCGAAGAAGTTTAAGGAAGCAAACTCGGACGCATCGTGGATATTGGCTATGGAATAAGAACTAAATCAGTTCAAGCACTGCAATGTATGGAAACTTGTTCCAAGACCCAAAGAAAAGAACGTCATTGGAACAAAATGGGTCTACAGGAACAATATGGACGAGGACGGGACGATCATAAAAAATAAGGCGAAACTTGTCGCTAAAAGCTATCGTCAATAAGAAGGAATCGACTTTGACCAGACATATGCTCCAGTGGCAAGGCTGGAGGCAATAAGTTTGTTCCTAGCATATGCTGCACTCAAAGGCTTCACTGTCTATCAGATGGACGTGAAGTCTGCCTTCCTAAATGGTAACATAAAGGAGGAAGTGTATGTGGAACAACCTCCAGGTTTCGTTGATCCTAACTTTTCTGATTATGTCTATTTCCTGCACAAGGCCCTATATGGTCTGAAACAAGCTCCTAGAGCTTTGTATGAGACATTGTCTAGCTTTCTACTGAGAACAAGTTCACAAGGGGGAAGATAAACAAGATATTATTTCTTAGGGAAATAAAAGGCAAGATTTTGCTAGTGCAAATCTATGTCGACGATATTATTTTTGGCTCTACAGATGACAACCTCTGCAGAAAGTTCTCAAAACTTATGCAAGGGAAGATTGAAATGAGCAGTATGGGCGAGCTGAAGTATTTCTTAGGGCTTCAGGTGAAACAATCTGAAGATGGAATTTTCATCTCGCAAACCAAGTTCACCAAAGAGCTGATTAAGAAATTCAGAATGGAGAACACAACCTCTATGAGGACTCCAATGGGCTCAACTATGTCTCTGGCTAAGGATGAAAAAGGAAAACCTTTTGATGAAACCAAGTACAGAAGCATAATTGGATCCTTGCTCTACCTTACTGCCAGTAGACCCGACATAATGTTTTCAACATGTGTCTGTGCTAGATTTTAGGTGAACTCTAAGGAATCTCACTACGCTGCTGCAAACCGGATTTTGAGATACCTTAAAGGTACACCAAATCTTGGCTTATGGTACCCAAGAAGTAATGACAGCGAACTAATTGGTTTTTCAGATGCAGATTTTGCAGGAAGCAAAGATGATAGGAAAAGCACCTCCAGGGCTTGCCAATTCTTTGGAAGAAGGCTAATCTCCTGGAGTAGTAAGAAGCAGAACTGTGTCGCAATCTCAACGGCCGAGTCAGAGTACCTATCTGCAGGCAGTTGTTGTGCACAGTTACTCTGGATAAAGAATCAATTTGAGGATTATAACATGAAGTTCAAGAATGTCTCATTGTTTTGCGACTCTTCCAGCGCAATTGCAATAGCCAACAATCCAGTCTCGCACAGCCGTACAAAGCATATCGAGTTAAGGTATCATTTCATCCGGGAGCATGTGGAGCATGGGGACATAGATCTCCAATATGTCTCCACAGACAGGCAAGTTGTAGATATTTTCACAAAGCCGCTGGACGAGACCAAGTTCTCATTCTTCAAAACGGAACTTGGGATGCTCAACAAAGAAGATTAGAGAAGTTTGGATTTCAACAAAGCAAAGAAAATTAAAGGGTTAGTCAAAATTTGGCATTTCAAAAAAATTTTCTCTTTCTGACTCGAGATAGACTTGACCTACTCGAGTAACCAAAGGACCTACTCGAGTACATCTTCTATCTCTCGTATATGTGCATTTGGTTTTCAAATTTTCTTATACCGCCTTTTCAATGGTTTAAGTTATTTCCCTCTAGATTAACTAGACTTAAACCTAGGGTTTATAAATACGAATTTCTGAAAATCTCTCTACATGAAATCATTTCACTCTCTCGTGTACCCGACTACCGTTTCGTCTCCCTTCAAGAAGTTGCAGAGCCGCATCATCTTCCTCTCTTGCCGACAAGCAAGAATGATGGCCGCCTTCTCCAAGATCGGTGTGGGATCGGAACTAGTTACCGCAGGGATTGCAGAACTTTCGGATGATTTCAACAATTTGTTGATTCTACTAGACACCGCAGGGCTATCTTTCATCCAGCAAGAACCGTGCCAAATCCTTTTCCCTGAAGTAGCAGAATTCTTCAAGAATTTCAAGGTAAAACGAAATGGACAAATTCTGAAATCCAAAGTGAAAGGTATGAAAATCAAACTCACCAAGACTATCGTCTCTCAACTTCTCAGATTACCGATAGTGGACAAAGAAGACGACCTAGATGCAGACGATTCTGACAGAACATGCCTATTCTGTGGTATTCTGGCCGAAACTCAGTACATCAAATGCTCAGATATGAATGCAGAGGAAAAATTTCTTATTGATGTCATTGGGAAAATCTTGCTCTGCAAGAGTAATTCTATAAGAGATATTCCTCTGTACTTCTTTGATATTATGCAAGCTATAGTCTGCCACAAACAGTTCCAATTTGGGTTGTTGATTCTTGACAAAATCAAGGACAGTGTTAAACCACCAATTTTGTCAGGATCATCTCTCTCCTCCTCCGTGAGTTAAATCCCCAGCTGTTCAACTTCTCCAAAGGGACCCCTCTTCACCACATGAAGAAGGTCTCAATTCAGTCCATTCAGAGATGGGAATTAAAACTGAAGAATACTGCTCAAGTTGCTAAGATTTCTGAAGTTCCAGCTTTCGAGGACAGGACTACATCTCCCTCTCCTCATCATATGGCCAGCTCCTCTGGTGCACCAAGTGAGGGGGAGCCTGCTCCATCTCTTTCACACAGATTACCTTCATCTCCACAAGGATTCCCCTCTTCTCCTGCTCCATCTACCTCTTCCCTACCTAAAACTCCACCTACACCACCATCAAATCAGCAACCTCAATAAGATCTGCTCTCCTCTAAAGCTGCAATTAATGACATGATAGCTGAGCTGATCTCAGAAGCACTTCCATTTCAACAATCAGCACAATCTACAGTACCATCTCCTCTAAAATCTCTTGTTGCTCCTCCAGAACAGGTAGAAACACTTCTCTTCTCTAATGAAAACTCTCCAGCACCAAATCTTGCTTTTACTCAACCCCAGGCAGAGAGTATTCTTATTTCTCATGAGCCCTCACCTGATCCAGCTGAGGCTCCTCTCAGAAACTTAGATTTCTCTATCCCTCATGATAAGGAAGAAAGGTATGCTATCATTCATACAACAAGGGCTGAAAGCTTTGTGATCATTGGAGAAATAGCTCCATGGGTAGCTTCTCCTCTTCCTTTCGTTCTTCCTACATCTGCTACTCCTTCAACTCCTGCTGCTACAGCCTCTTCCTCCTCAGATTTGATGCAACAGATTGCACTTCTTCTTCAAGACCAGATGAATTATTTTGATACTTGTTTAAAGACTGTAACTGACAAGGTAACTGCTCTCGCGACTGAGATGAGCAGAGGATTTGCTGAAATCCAGCATAATACTGACAAGCTCAAATACTTTTTTCAACTTGGTGGAAAAGCCCCAGACCACACTATAACTAGTGTTGAAGAAGTTATGGAACAGGGTGTCACCCTTGCAAGTAATCAGATTGAACTGGACAAAAGAGTTGCAGCCAACACAATGAAAATTTGTGAAGAAGTTGGTCTCTTTAAAGAAGCTGCTATTGGGAAACTATCTGTTGAAGTCAGAAAGGGGGAGGGATTAGTAAAAGAATATCTAGAAAAATCTGCTGCTCTCCAACAGGAGCTATGGGAAACTCATGTGAAGAAAATTAAGGTTGATGTGTTAGCCCAGATACAGAGTGTCAAGTTCCATACTTATGACACTGCTGTCTGGATGCATAATCAAATCCTACCTGAATTTGCTGAAGACCCAAATATCATTCCCCATCACTTAAATCCTCTAGCCGTTGTAGCCTCTTCTCAAACTACACTTTCACCAACCTTCTCTCCCAGGCCTGGAGATAACGTGGCTCCTCCAGAATTCTATACTCAAGGCTGGGAAGAAGATCCTACTGATATTTTCCTTTATGCTCCTCCAGAGATCCAAACCTCCAAAAGGAAGAGAAAATATGGTGAAGGTCCTTCTGCTAGTAGATCAATTCCTGTTCCTGCTGCTGAGAAATGATCTGTTATTGTTTATGCTGAAGTCTGGTCTCCCACTTCCAAATCCTTGATTCTAGATACTCTAAAACTGGTAATGGACTTTGATGAGAACTGGAACCTGCACTATAGCTTCCAGGAATGGGAATTATATGAGAAATCCATGACTAAGAGAAGAATTTATGACAGTGAGTATGGAAGGAATAATCCTGCTGCTCCTCCTAGGCCTCCCAGATATTATCCTAAGCCATTCAGCTACCAAAGGAGACAACAAGAGAAATTGGACAGACAACATCATCAAGGCTGAATTTCAAGGACTTTTGAGAGTGTGAACTGCATGACTGTAGAATTGATAATTTTGGATATTATTATTTATATAATTCTAAGTTTTTGCTCTCATTATCTTTTTCAAAGTTTCTTGCTTACTTGAACACATTTTTCTACTTAGCACTTTTTATGTCTATAATTCACCTTAGTGTAAAGGGTTCTGACTTCAACAAATAGGGAGAGATTGTTGGGTACTATATCCACATTTACCCAGATTTGATGAAGTCACACTGGAACTAAGATGAATTAGGTTGTATTTGATGCTTTGTTTGAGTTATGTGGTTGCAGGATTACAATGGGAAGTGTAGACCAATATTAGTCTACAATGGGTCACCAAACACAGGATCATGCAATGTAATCCCTCATTGTATGATCCAAAGTGTTGACCCATGTGTAACCTCTCTATTGGGATATACTTCATATTCAAGCACTTGGACTATGAGAATAGAGTTGAATGCGGATTTTACCTAAGAAGAAAGAATTTCCACCTTGAAAATTTTTCTAAGTATTCTACTCGTGTAGATCATACTTCTTACTCGAGTTGAACAGATTTCACTCTCCAAGTTTTTCTAAGTAAAACACTCGAGTGAGTATATATATACTCGAGTGGTTATAGATTCTGACTTGTGTAACTGTTTTCTATCTCAATAGTAAATTTTCTATATACTCGAGTAGTATAAGTTATATACTCGAGTAGTATAAGTTATATACTCGAGTAGTTCACTTACTACTCGAGTAGTTCAAGCTTCATACTCGAGTAAACTAAATTTCTCTTCTCCTAAAAATATTATGTCATTTACTCGAGTAAGTTCTTTCCATATACTCGAGTAAACTATATCCTCTCGAGTCGTTCAGTCTGACTACTCGAGTAGCTCATTTTCCAGTGTTCAGAAATTTTTTCTAAGCCCTTTCACTCGAGTAGTTCGTCAAACCACTCGAGTAGTTTTTCTCACCTACTCGAGTAGTACAACTTGTACTCGAGTAGTTCAACTGCACTTCCCATGAAACTTTTTTGTATACTCAAGTAGATCTTCTAAGTACTCGAGTAGTTGATTATATGTACTCTAGTAGTTGTCTTCAACCTACTCGAGTAGTCATGAATTATATACCCGAGTAACATTCCTTTACTTACTCGAGTAGTCCTTTACCTACTCGAGTAGTTATATACCTACTCGTGTATATCACCACCTTTTTTCCGAAATTCTTCTAAGTCCATAATTGACAGATTTTCAAATCCCGTGACATGATTGGTCCACGTGTATATCATTAAGACTGATTATGACCGTTATTCAAAATCTTATATAAGGTCCTGTCTAATCGATAAACCCTAACAACAACAAGCTTTCAAGATCAAAAGTTATTGAGACATTTCTGTAGTCGTTTCTCTATCCAAGTCGCTGTTTCCTCTCTCTCTCTCTTTACAGAAAGAAAGCCGCCGCCGCCGCTATTTTTCTCCGGCAAGGGATTCGATTTTCAGAGGAATCAGACTGAAGAAGTTTTATAGATCGAGATCATTTCTCAACTGCTCATCCTCTTCCCGATTGTGTAAGACAAAGAAGAATCCAGATCTGTTGCCGAGATTTTCTTCATCTTTCTGAAAGTGCCGCAAAGCTTACAAGAAGAAGATCCTGGTTGCTTGCATGCAGATCTGATAGAGAAATCATTGTTTGTATTTTCTAAAACAATTTTCATTCTTGTAGGAGAAGTTTTCTCCGAGTGTAGGAGTTTTCAACTCCGAGTTTGTAGGAAGTTTTACCTTCCGAGTTGTAGATCCAGTTGGTTGGATTGAGATTGTAGGAACTTTGTTCCGAGGGTAGGATTGATTTTCAATCCGAGATAGTGGAGTAGCCGAGCCTAGTATATTGCTAGATCGGTGAGGGAAAGTGGATGTACCCAAGATCGGGGAGCCACTATAAATCTTGTCTCGTCTGTGATAATTTGGTAGATTGACCTGTGCTTTGTTCATATTTTTTTTATTTCGCAATAGACACACAACTCACCTATTCACCCCCCTCTAGGTGATTTAGGTAGGCAACTATTATCTTTCACATACCCAGGAACTGGCAGGTTCCTGAAGTACTCTTCCTGTCCACCCTGCATCTAGCAAAATTAGCATTTGAGTATCCATTTAACTCAAATTCTGATTCAGTAGGATACCATAGGCCTAGACTTGGACAACTCTTCATATATCTCAAAATTCTTTTTAAGAAAACTAGATGAGATTCTGTATGGTTCACTTGGAACCTAGCACAAAGGCATGTTGCAAACATGATATCAGATCTGCTAGCTTTAAGATATAATAGGGACCCAACAATGCCCCTATATAATTTCTGGTCAACAGGTTTCCCATATGTATCAGAGTCTATTACAGCATTTGTAGTCATACATGTTTTCTTTGCTGAGACATCAGCCATCCCAAACTTTTTGATAAGCTATTTTGTATATTTAGCTTGGGAGATGAAGATGCCATCAGAGAGCTGCTTCACTTAGAGACCAAGGAAGTAGGAGAGCTCATCTATGCTACTCATTTCAAATTTGGAATGCATGAGGTCAAAGAACCTCTCGCATAATTTGGAATCAGTAGACCCAAATATGATGTAATTCACATATATTTGTACGAACAATGTTTAGTCCTTATGATGTCTAGTGAAAAGTGTCTTATCTACTATGCCTCTAATGAACTTATGCTCTATCAAAAAGCTAGCTAAGGACTCATACCAAGATCTTGGAGCTTGCTTTAGACCATAGAGGGCTTTATGCAATTTTAAAACATGATAAGGGTGAGTTGGAGAAATAAAAGCTGGAGGTTGTTCAACATAAACCTCTTCTTTTAGTACTCCATTCAGAAAAGCACTCTTCACATCCATTTGATGGACCTTGAATCTCTTGTAGGCTGCATAGGTAAGGAATATTCTGATTGCCTCTAACCTTGCCACAGGTGCAAAGGTTTGGTCATAATTTATTCCTTCCTCTTGCCTATATCCTTGAGCAATAAGCCTAGCCTTATTTCTCACAATCACTCCTTGGGCATCCACCTTGTTTTTGTAAACCCATTTGGTTCCAATTATTGGGTAGTTTTGGGGTCTTATAACCAAATCTCAAACTCTACATCTCTCAAATTGGTTTAATTACTCCTGCATTGTAATGATCTAGTGGGGATCTTGCTCTGCATCATGGATGAATAGAGGTTCAACCTGAGAGAGAAAACATGCATGCATCAAATCTTGGTTGAGTTAATGTCTTATCTGTACACCTGCTGATATGTCTCCAATCACTTGAGATCTGCGGTGATCCCTTAGTATGACAAGATCAGTGGGTGGAGTTGGTTCTGCAACAGCATTAGGAACTAATTCCTCTTATGAAATTATGTTTGCTGTTGGGGGGAAGATCAATTCCTTCAGTGTCTTCATCTTCACTTTCTTCAATGACTTGTGGAGAAGGATGTGTTGGAACCTCTTGGGTGAGGTTTAGTCCATCCAAATTCTCACACAAGTGAGGTACCTGCAAAGTGCTTTTGGTAGAAACCTCTTTCTCCTTGCAAGACATGTTAGCTTCATCAAATGTAACATGAATAGATTCTTTAATTTTTAGTGATGATTTATTAAAAACCTTATAGGCTTTGCTTACTTGGGAATATCCTAGAAAGATTCTCTCTTCAGCCTAGGCCTCAAACTTTCTAATGTATCTTTTATTGTTGTTGTGAATATAACATATACATCCAAATACTTTAAATAGTTGATTTTAGGTTTCTTCCCTTTAAGTAATTCATAGGGAGTCATATTCTTTAGTTTATGTATCAAACGTTTATTCAGGACATAATTTACAGTGTTTACAGCCTCTGCCCAAAAGAATAGTGACATGTAAGCATCTGCAAGTAATGTACCTGCAGCTTTAATTAGTGTCCTATTTTTCCTTTCAACTACCCCATTTTGTTGAGGAGTTCTAGGAGCTGAGAAGCAATGCCTGATACCTTCCTTCTCACAGAACTCATGCATAAGAAGAGACTCAAACTCTTTGCCATGATCACTTCTGATCAATGCAACATGAGTAGAGAACTCAATCTGTATGGTCTTGAGAAAATCTGTAAGAACCTTAAAGATATATGACTTAGATCTCAGAAAGGACACCCAAGTGAACCTTGAGAAGTCATCTACAATAACTAAGGTGTAGGATTTCCCTCCTAGGATTTGTACAACAATGGGTCCAGAAAGATCCATGTGTAGCAAATACAAAATCCTAGGTGAATCACTTTTATTTACTGATTTAAACCTAGATTTAGTTTGCTTGCCTAGTTGACAATCCCTGCAAAGTCCTTCCTTCTTCTACGGACCAGAAGGTAAGCCTCTTACAAGACTGTCTTTTGATAGCCAAACAATGTTTTTCATGTTAACATGTCCTAGCCTTTTATGCCACAACTCATTTTGAATACAAACAATATTAAGTAAACAAATGTCTGATTTGGAAGAAAGAAAATCAACAAAGTACATTTTCCTTGCCTATTTCCAATTAAAACTTTTTGGTTTTCTTTATTAGAAATAATGCAAGAAGTTGAGTTAAAATGTACCTGATAACCTTCATCATATAATTGGCTTATTGAGATGAGGTTATGCCTGAGTCCACTTACATAGGTCACTTTCTTGAAGGTGACTGCTGTAACATCCCATGTTACTTTTGGACCCCTCAACTTAGATTGGGTTAGGCATGGGGTGAATTTACGGAGATCAACTAGGTTTGACCCTAGGTAGTGGGTGGTAGCCATGTGGAGTCCACTATAGGACCATAGTCAAACTAGATCAAACTAGCCTAAGTGAGGACCCTAGTCACACCATGACCCCACCACATTGCCCTAACCCTAAAAACAATCTAAGTGCACCCTAGGCATGCCATTAGGTCAACAGTTTGACCCCAATTGACCCAAGTCAACCATGGGCTTAATTTGATCAAACCCACACTCATAAGCCCAATTAGCCTAAGTAGGGCACCCCCTTGACTCAACCCAAGTTGGGTGGTGCCACTAGACCCATTTCCATCAAATGGGGTCAGCCCACCCACCATGGTTGACCAAGTCAACTCAAAGTCAACATAGTCAACTATTTGACCTAAAAGAGTGAAATGAAGACCAAACCACCCTCCTTTGGACCAAGCCCACCAAATTTGGCCCATGGCCAGCCCAAGTGAACAAGACCATCCATACCCCTCTAAATCAGGAGAGAGAATTCATGCAAAGGGGTAGAAATGGGATTTTGAGAGAAAGAGGAGAGAGAAATGGGGATGAAAGGGAATGGTGGCCACATGACCACCCTTTCAGCTGATTTCCTCTGCCCAAAACCAGCTGGCCGACCTCCTCACTCCATTCCAGAGGAAATTGGGGGTTGTGTGCCACTTGGCAGCAGGGGCGGAGCAACCAAGGTTGAGCCCGAGCTCACCTTGGTTGTATCTCCCCATATACTCCACCTCAGCCCAAACAGACTTCACCATTAGCTTCAGGAGGTGGAAAGGAGTGGAATTCGAGTGTTGGAACATGGAAAATGATGGAGAATCAAGGAATCGGGGAGGATCTCGCCGGCGCACCACCACCATGGCAAACCGCCGCCTGACCCGCAGCTAAGCCCCAATCCAGGTTCGTTTCACCTCACCTCTACCCGTATTAGGATCTTAGATCGATTAGGTGAGATATCGGGCTCAATTGAGCCCGATGCCATGGGAGAAAAATGTGAAAGTTCCAAGCTTTAGAAACCGCTCGGGTTCGCCGTCGCCGCCGTCTCCCGCCGCCCCCATCACCGGGAAACGATAGCCACCACCACCGTGAAGGTGATGGCACCGTTGGCCGGAGGTGGCGCCGCCTCAGCTGGCCAGAAATCGCCAGCAAAGTTGCTCCAAGTCGGCTCGATCTCAGCCGTTGGCTGGAGGTAGGAGATGACCGGATCCCGTCGGTTTACGCTTTAAGATTCGTGCAGATATTAATATGATTTAATTTAATATGATGAATAGTATAATTTCTGTCACAAAAATATAGTCATATTGCATGTCTTGTTTAGGCCTCTTATAAGCATTTCCAGAAACTAGTCTTTAAATGAAAAATGTAGCTGACTGTCTTACCTTTAGTTTGCCACCTTAAAGTTGTGATTTTGTGTAGTGTACAGTCCTGTAGGGCATTTCTCCTAGGACTGGTCCTAGACTAGGGCAGCAATTCATTTGGATGCCCAAGTCAAACCAGCAATCACCATGGCCCCAAATTTTGGGTACATGCATGATTAGGGCATACCTAGCCCCTACCAAAATTTAGGAATTTTTGAAACAACATTTCCTATAGTTTTGGTCATAATTTCAAAATGTAAATAAATGAAATATATGGAGTTATATGACTCCCCATGGCCCCAAATTTTGGGGGTCGGTCCTTGGGAACACCATTAGTGCATGATAAAAATTTCAGTACTTTTGGATCACTGCATGATGGGAAAATCTACTTGCATGTGTTGGTGTACATATTGTCTTGGGTGCTAATAGCAATAGTTTAAATATTGTGTATTCAGCCTAATGGAGGCATTCAAAAATCTTGGATTTGTTTACAGTGGTTCATTAGGGTAAATGTCACCCCTCAGATTAATTATGGGATTTTTGGAATCAAAAATCTCATTAATTGGAATTTTTTTTTAAATATAGCTCCTTTTGAAAATAAATTTGAAAAATAGGTCTTCCTCAAGAACAAATCCTCAAACTTTGCCAAGATGTAGATAAGGTTACATTTGACTTAGGAAAATTTGATTTTTCTATTTGAAGAACTTTTGGAATAAAATATCTTAAAATGCCCATTTTACCCTTATTTCATTTATTCTTGAATTGATGGATATGCACCTCAGGAAAATTTGGAAATACTTCTAGTGCTGTAAAAGTGTATTATTAGTCTTGCATAATTTTTTTCAGAATTAATGGGTGTATTGATAGTCTTTAAATTAATATAATGACATTTTTAGTAAATATGTAAGAATGGAAATTGATAGGTCATTACACAATAAAAGTTGATGAGACTCTGCCAATAGTCATAAATTAATGTTTTATATGTTTTGTAATTTTCCTGGAATTTTGGATTACATATTACCTGTACTTCATTTGGAAAATGGAATTTATGTGAATTTGGTATTAAATAAGAAATTGGAATAAATAATCAAAGAAAAATTATGAAACTCTGTAGACAGTACTATTTTATCATTATACAACTCAGGAAAAATTACCTAGGTCATTGGATGTTAAATCATACTACTTCATGTGTAAAGTGACCTAGTAATTAATTTAAAAGATTTAATTAAAGGATTATTTGGCCAAGGAAAATTATGAGAATTCATAGGATAGTTCCCTTAGCCCATACCACCCTAGGATAAATATTTAGGGGCAAGATGGCTTAAGGATTGGAAGATTCCATTTTTAGGGTAATAATAGGACATGGTCTGCATATAACACAAATAGGTCTTGCCTTAGGGGTTACCAGAGGATTAATTATCGGAAGAAATAAGAGAGTGCAATATGAATAATACCTGGTGGGTAGTATGGTCTTAGTGATGGGGTTAAAAGTGCAAGTCTTTAGGTAGTAACTGGAGTGGGGGTCGACGGAAGACCGTCGGTTTCTCGGTAATACCTTAAGTCACTAGGGTTGTTCCAGAGCAACAAAGAGAGCTGGGGTGAAACATGGGTAACCATCAACTAAAGTAAATATCCTTGCGAAATGGAACGCTGGGCGTAATCCCAACACAGTTCCTAGTGCCCCTTGAGAGCCCTTCACAGGGAATACCGGGGGCAGTCCTGGGATTAACCTTAAATCTCTAAGTATAATAACCCGTAGACAAGAGTAGTCTAATAGGTTAAGGCATTTGTTTTACCTTCTCACCTGCGTAGGGTTGGAGAGATTCATGATATATACTCACTCGTTTAGGGTTTGAGGGAGTTGGTATAGAGGCACTAATGTGCGTTCTCACCCGGGTTGGGTTTGAGGGTTTTCAGGACGGGTTTGGTCCTGCGAGCGGAAGGCTCGGAATGAAATACTTGCATGTGCATAAATATAGTGGCGGGGCATGCGGTACTGGCCGTTCATCACAACGATGGTAGTACGGTGCACCAGGCGGTTGTGAGGGTTAGAGGGGTCAGTGGGTTGTTTTACACTGCGGTCTGGAGGACGACCCCCGATAACGCACATCCGACCCAACAAGACTGACGGTTTGTCAGCAAAGTACGTACGCGAGACTCTAGAGTGCACCTTGGACGTGTACAGAGGCGTATGAGAGGGGTCTAAGGCTTGGTAGTGTGCATACCGGCCTAGAAGCGGAGACGCCCGCTCCGCTGCTGCCGTAGCCACAGCGGTGGTACCCGAGAGTGATGCTAGCTCTCAAAAAGTGGGAACTAAAGGTCTGTGATCACAGAGTCATTGTGTGTGAGTTGCACTTGCCTGTGCATAACATTGCATCATAACATTCATTCATATTAGGTCATACGCTTCATAGATCCTTATCATATAAATTAATATGGGCTCTTTTATATGATAAGTTAAATTTCCTGGAAATCCTAACTTATATATTTGTATGGGCATTTATTTAAGTTAGGGTACTTTTGTGATGATAGTATAGTGGTAGAATAGTTTATTTACTTGCTTTTACTGCTGTCTTTACTTCCTTTACTGTACCGCTCTTACTTACTTGTACTATACTTAGAACTGCTAGAGAGATCAATATTACTTATTACAACTGCTAGTTATATTCTGTCACCTGCTTCCACTTTTGCTACCCCTTGTTATCCTCCGCTTCGTCCTCCCGCTCGGTGCCTAGGAGCTGCGGGGCGAGGTGCGGAGGAAACGACTTAGTCTTTTTGACTAATGGTCGGTGACCATAATATTTTAGGAGCCCGTGGAGATGGAGCACCAGCACGTCGAGGAGGCAAGACTTGAGGAGCAGATACCGCTTCAGCAGGCTACTACCACTATTGTGCGTCCTCAGGTGGGACGAGATCTGATATACTAGTATACTTCCGCTTTTATTTATTTTGAGAGAGAGTGGTTTTGATGTACTGGGCATAAGCCCTTATTACTCTTTCTTTTGTACTCTTCTGTGGACTATATTGGTGTACTTTTCATTTTTAAATATGATTGTACTATGTGACTTGTGGACTAGTGGATTTACATACTGTTTTACTTTTTCTTCTCATATTGGCCTACAGGTTAAATGATCGTACTAGCCGGCAGGATCGGCGTGTTGCGGTGTCGACTAACCCGTGAGTTAGTGCCACCGTAAGACGGCGGTTCTGGGCATAAGACCCGGTAGCCCTCCTTGGTAAGGGGGAGGAGGGGGTCTTACAACTGCTCCAATCTTCACTTCATCATAGCCTTCAGACTGGCTACACTTGGAATCACCAAAGATTACCTTCGGCCCCAGCTTGGACATGTAGTTGGTTAGGTTGTCCTTACTGCCAGTCATATATTTAGAGCAACCACTGTCCAGGTACCAAGGCTGAATCACACTTGGACAGCCCTTTACTTATAGAGAAAATAATTAATTATTCTTAACCTAGGTTACCTTGGGTCCTTTATTTTGCTGATAAGAGAAACTAGATATTATAGAAAACTCTGGTTGTGATTTGTATCCTAGTGGATGATATCTTCTAGGTGGTATGATCTAATCAGCTAATGGATTAAATGATTTCCTAGATTTATTGAGGTTGTTGTTATAGTTATAATTTCTGTTAAGTCTTTCTGGATTCGACGAATTATTGTGAGTTCGTCGACCAGAGTTCGACGAATTGGGATGAGATCGTCGATCTCTGCCCAGAGAATAAACATGTTCATTTTCTGTACCCCACGTTCGTCGACCTCTGCTCGACGAACCATACAAAGTTCGTCGATCGCAGTTAGATGAATAATTATAGCTAAAGTTTACGTTCAGCATTCGTCTAGTTGGGTTCGACAAATGGGCAACATTTCGTCGATCTGAGTTCGACGAATTCTGCTGAACTTTGTTTTTACTTATGGTTTTCTAATTTTTGTTATTTTGAGCATTTGAATTTGGAATTTGTTCTATGGTTTGATTATGGTTTATTTTTTTCCTTCCCCTTGGCTTAAACAAATTTAATGGGGGTAGTCAGAATGTTCTTCTTGAGAATAGGGGGCAAACTTGATGAAGCACCCAAGTCTAGCTTGCCATTCAATCTGGCATTTACAGTGCTTGTGATGTCCATCAGCTTGAGGCTTCTCCCATTAAGAGATTCCTCAAGTTATTTAGCCTCACGTAGCTCAGTCTTTAACAATATAATTTGTTCATTAGCTAAGGTTAATTCATCCTTTAACCTATTATTTTCTGAATTATCATTCTCTAGGTTTCCTAATTTTTCCCTAAGAGTCTTAATTTCTATTTCTGAGTTAACTAAGTCTATGCACATTGTTTTAAATTCAGATTTAAATGAATCAGAACTGTAATCAAAGGAAGATAATACCTTGTCAGCTTCAGAATTTGAAACTGCTTCATTGTCTGAATCTTTTTCTTCTAAATGGCTCCTGGAGGCATCAATGGCCATTAGGCAGACTTCTTTGGCCCTTGCCTCTTCTTCATCGTCACTGGAGCTGGAAGATGTTGATTCATCCTCAGTCTCACTCCAGGATTCAGCCACAAAAACTTTCTCCTTCTTCTTGTATTTGCTGGAGGAAGGCCTGCTGTTGTGCTGTCTTCTTGTGTCCTTCTCTCTTCTCTTCTCATTCTTCTGATTCTCTGGACACTCAGAGATGAAATGTCTAGATTTTCTGCAACCAAAACACACCCTTCTTTAGTTGGTGTTTTATCATACCTTGGTTTGTCATCCTGTCATGATGACTTTCTCCTAAAGTCTTTCCTTGCCATTTTTTAGAATCTTTTGGCAAAAAGACACATTATCTCTTCATTTATGGTTGAAGTCTCTGTCTCCTCAGCATCCTTGAATGCAATGCTTTGTTATTTTCTTGCTGGAGTAGGTGTTCTTTGCTCAGCTGCCTCTCTGGATTTGATCAGCTGTTCATAGGACTTAAGCTTTCCTAAAAGAGATTCAGTGGAAATCTCATTTAGGCTTCTGGCCTCCTTGATGGGCCAGATCCTTGAATCCCATGAGCTTGGGAAGCATATAAGGATCTTATCATTCACCTCTGTGAGGGTGATGTCCTTGTCCAAGGTTTTTAGCTCATTGACGATTGAGCTTAACCTGTTGTACATATCAGCTACTGTCTCAGCTTCCTCCTTCTTGAAATTCTCATATAGGGATATGAGATTGGATCTCCTGTCCCTCCTTTCATCTGCAGATCCAGCCACCATTTGATTTAGAGAGTCCTAGATGGCCTTGGCTGATGTGCATTCAGCCACCTTTTGAAAAATGTCATCAGACATTGTTTGGGCCAGAATATTCATGGCCTTGGCATCAGCAATTTTAGCCTTCTTCTAGGCTTCAGTCCACTCAGGTGGTGGAATTGCATTTATGCTTGAAGCTGCTGTAGATGTAAAGGTAGTGGCTTGAGGAGGACCTGTCAAAATAGAATTAAAGATATCCTCATCAATAGAGTTCATGTACAATTTGATTCTTATCTTCCAGATGGTAAACTTATTCAGATTGCATACTGGAGGTTTGGTGCTTGCATAATCTTTGTTCTGTGCCATGATGTGTGATAATAAACCTAATATGAATGTAAAGACAGATCTAACTCAGGATCTTTGGTTCAAGGGTTAGCTTGTACAACTAAGGGAATCCTGCTCTGATACCAATTAAAAGTGATGTGTTAGATCTGAAATACTCTAGAGGGGGGGGGGGTGAATAGAGTATCCTAAAATCCTTTATTAAACTTTACAGCTTTTGCTGTAAATAAAAACTACAGAATAACAAATAAATAATCACAAACACACAGCAGACCTAGTTAGCATAAACACAGCAAGAACAAAAGAAAGGGCAACCAGACAACATAAGAAATTATAGTGGTTCCCCAACCTAGGTACATCCACTCTTCTACCACCCTGGTAGGAATCCACTCAGAGTTTTGATCAGGTGACTGAAACCAATGAGCTTTTGATCAGGTGCTCAAAAACCAAACCTCAGGTCTTTTGGTCAGGTGACTTGCAACCAAGAATAACTTTTGAAGGGAGTTAAGAACCCTTTATACAGTGGGGGCGGGGGGGGGGGGGGGGGGGTTGAGAGATGATTGTGTCTTCTCTTTCTCAATAAACAACTGAGAAGACTTGGTGGATATGATGTTAGCAAATAGCTCCCCCTGAGATGTAGAATGGTTCAGGAAAATCTAGAGCTTTGCTTCAGGGTGATAGGCCTTCAATCTTTAAGCCTTGATCAGAAAAGTTCTTCAGGAACTTCTTGACAGATGGAATTGATGTTGTCCTTTGAAGTGTCCTGGAGATTTGAAGAATGAAGACTCTTGATTTTTGATTGATTGTTCTTCTTCTTGAGATAACAAATGTTCTTCTGGTCTAGGGCTTCTTCTCTGTACCAGAGATCTGTGAAAGAAAGAGCAGAGAATTCCTTGATTCAGACTGATTGTATTTTTTTGTATGTGTGTCTATTTTTTTTTTTACAGGAAAAGAGAGAAAATCTATTTTATATTTCCTGTCAAAAATTATCTTTCGAAATTTGAAATCCTCTGTAATTAATGATGACGACCTTGAGAATAAACAACATTAAATTATTTCCCTAACTGTCCCATGGAAAAACGGCAAACAATAATCCTGAAGAATATCATAATCAATGCTCTGTCTAACAGTTATATTCATAGATTATTTTAACATTGATTACTCATGAATTATTACAGTAGGAAAGGGACAGAATGAAGGAAATAACTAAGTCTGGATTCGTCGAATAGAGAACAGAAATCGTCGAGCTGAGTCCACAGTTCGTCGAGCTGAGAAGCTGTGTTCGTCGACCAGATGACTTCTGTTCATCGAGCTGAGTTCCAAGGTCGTCGAGCTAAAACAGAACTGCATTCTCCAAAAACTTTGCCTTTTCTGTGTATGGAGTTCGTCGAGCTGATAACTGGTTTTGTCGACTGAAGTTTAGCAATGTATTTCTGGACTTAGAATATTTTAGATGCTTCTGGAATGAAGTGTTGAAGTGAAGTATCCAGAAATCGTCGACCTGAGAATTTGTTTCGTCGAGTTGAGGACCACTAACTGCTGCTTCATAACTCTTGCCAAAGTGGTCAAAGTTTATCGAGCTGAGAATCTTGAATTCGTTGACTGAAGATGATTCTGGACTTGGAAAAAATTGAGAAACTTCTGGAATAATAAGTTGAAGTAGAGAACCCAGAAATCGTCGACCAGAGAACTAAGTTCTTCGACTGGAGTCTAGAGAATAAAGTCTGGACTTTGAATGCTGAAGGTAGAGTCCAAAGATCGTTGACCTGAGAATCAAGTTCGTCGAGCTCAGCTCAGAGAATAATCTCTGAGATCGTTGAGCTGAGCACGACAATCGTCGACCTGAGTTAGACGAAAGCCGAACTCATTTTACTGAGTCTTTGGAAATTTTCTAAGTCTTGAGTCTCTGGCAGTCTGATGATGGTTGGTCCATGAGATGTTGAAACTAAGGACTTGGCCTAGACTCTAGGACACAACTATGACCCTGGCTATACAAGATGGGTCACAAGATCCTAACTTAGTGAACCTAGCCCAAATCAAACTAAGGATCCAACAGACTGCTTCCCACCATCAGTTGAGCTTAGCTTCTGCTGGGTGACGGCTATGATCTCCGACTCAATTGAACTAAGCTCCTGCGAGCTTGGCGAATATGAAGGGGCGAGTATGTTTGGGCGAGCACGCGAGTAAAAGCAAGTACGAGTATTGTTGTGCGAACAAGAGATGGCGACCTGCGAGCAGGCGATAAACTTTGATGAGCGACATCTGATATCAGTGTGCGAGTAAGCATATCACAAGCACTCATCCTCCCCGAGCCTATGAGCCTAGCGAGTGCCATCAATAAGTCAGCATATGAGTACAAGGAAAGGAAAAATCGATAACAAAACTTGTACTATATCAGAAATTCACAAGTTTTGAAAAAATTTCTAAGTATCTACAATTTGAGTATGCGAGTATGAATAATATCAACGAGCAACTAGGACTCATCATCGCTAATATCAGGCCGATATTCATCGTTGCCAATATCGACGTCTTCTTATTCCTCGCCCTCGCTACTGTCTTCCTCCTCGCCCTCGCTGCTTTCGCCGTTGCTGCTGCTACCGCTGCCACTAGAGCCCGACGTCGAGGAAAGTGCACGGTCGGTCGAGTTAGACTCCTCGGCGAGCAGCTCGGGAATCAGGTCCTCGACGGTCATCTTCTTATCCACCTCGTCAAGATGGACACTGATCCTTAACCTGGCGAGGACGATATCCCCCTCCGCCCGCACAATTCCCCGGCGGATGTCCGACATCTCATCCCCATGAGGACGGACCTTCTTGACCATCCCATGGTCTATCACATCCTGCGGTGACATCCTTGGGCGAGATTCCGAAGAGACGCGGCGATCTCCAGGAGTCACCCGCCGAGTTTCGAGTTCGGTACCCGGATTTGTGAAGCCTCTAACTCGGCTTTGGTGGCGGTGAGTTCCTGCTCGAGAACAAAAATTCTTTTCGCCATCTTGACCTCGGAAGCCTGCGAATATCAACGAACCATCAGCAAAATTACCCAAGTTAATGTTAACTACGTCGCGCCAAGGAGGCGATTTACCCCATACTCCTTTCAGCGAGCTGATTGCATCTTGAGGTCGATTGTCTTCTTCGAGATGACTTTTCGCGCCTCATGCGTTTCGAGCAACTTCCTGGCCGGGAAATGACCCAGCTCGGCACCCCGCAGAATGGAGCATGAGGTTAGTTGGGCAAGCTCTTCCGGACTGAGCTCCATCATCGACTCAGCGTTAGCTCGACTACAGACGACGTGAAGGACGTTGAAGGCCTCCCCCTTGTCCTCCCAGTTCTCAGACCAAACGGGGAGATTGGTTCTCAGTGATACCATATGCTCGCCCGCAGACCAGGAAACTAGTGGGCAGCCGAAGGCATCCTTACCGTCTCGCCTAAGGTTGTAGTTTGGGTGAAGGTAAGGCGCCCTGACGTCAGCTGGAGATTCCAGGTCCTCGAACAATTGGCGAGATACTTTAGCCCGCTTGCTCGCATGGTCTGACGACTTGACCTTCTCCTTCCCCTTAACGAGCTTCTTCTTCTCCCCGACTTTCAGCGGCTAATTGGGGGGTTCCGGGTGTGATGAGGCGACATCCTTGGCCGGAGGAAGCGGCTTCACCGGGAGCTCGGAGGGTACTGCGAACATCAAGAGCAAGTTAGTGTGACTTTCTTAACGGCGAGATGGGATAAATAGGAGAGTATGATCAAACTTCGAAGTCTTACTCTCGCAGGGGTGGATCTATAAAAGAACATTGATGTTGACTCGCCAATGTATGACATCGAATCATCACCCACGGAAAGCTTTGACTAGCTTCTCACAGGAGCCCTCCAAGATTGGCTTCAGGAATGTGACATCGGCGGGTTGATGCGACCTTCCCAGCGCGCCGTTGAAGTCGCCGGCGACTACGACTAGAAAATCGCTCTATCGGTGGATTTTTTTTCGTCGTCCCGACAAACGTGCAGACATGACTGCTGAAGAAGACAATCCCGTCCGACATCATCGGGAAGGAGAATATATTCATGAAGATGGAGAGGTCGAAGACGATCCTCACATCTCGCAAGAAGCATAGGAACCCCATGATGATCTCCACACCATTGGGGTTGATTTGAGCGGGCATGATGCCAAAGTATTGCAGGATCTGGCGATATTCTAGACATAATTGAAGTCGCAAGCCAACCTCGAAGTGGCGGGGAGATAGTATCTACCCGACTTCGATGTAAGAATTTAGTCGCTCGGTCCGCGAGAGGAGTCCTGCTGAGTAATCCTCAACAAGATGCTGCTGTCGAAACTCCTCCAGGTCTCGCTTGGAGGTGACAGATTTCTTGAAGGTGATGTCGGTGAAATTTGCAGCATGAGCTTGTCGGCGAGCGTTGGCATCATCCCCGACTATCTTGAGAGAGTTGCTTTTGCGGTCATGGAGGCGCGAGTAGTGAGAAGACAAAGGAGAGGCAAACAAGAAAATTTACTCGCTAGTATATGTTAAGAAATCGCAACAGCATACTTATGATTTACCTACCCCCTCTATTTATAGTCCAAGGCAGGGGGTATATCAACCTCGTGCGAGCATCTACTTAAGTCGTGTATTGGACAAGAGCAACCCTAACCCCTAATTTTATCTCATATAAAGCTTTCTGAGACCTCACCAAGACCTGCACAAAACATGCAAGGAAAGTCGCAGAAAAAATATGAGCATACAAAAAATGCCGACCAGCACCAAAATCACCGAGAGATTCAAACTTGCTTATTACAAATAAAGAATATTGTTCATTACAAAATCGTCAGAGGCGAGTTCAGCTAATAAAAAGAAGGAAGAAAAACTAAGTCCTAGGTGGTCTCTCTAGAGGGTTAGGATGTCGCCCGGCCCAGCCCATCTCGCGAGCTCGCCAGTTGTGCTCTGTGGCCACCAATATCGCATCATCGCCGAGCCACAGTTGTTCTTCCATCCTCGCCAGTCGGCCGGTAGAGCCTATGCTCGCGCGCATACCAGCCAACTTGTCGAGAGCGAGCTGAAGACGGTGGTCGTTCATCGCCATCCGCCGATCTATCTCACCGATCATATGGAAGCGGGCCTCGTAGTTCTCCAGGCTGGCTCGAAGCTCTTCCATCCTCGCCATCCTCACCTCCAAGGCCGAAATCCGGTGATGAGGCTCGCAAATGGCGAGTTGGTCAAACTTGGTCTCCAACTCCAGGTAGGCGCGAGCAGCAGTATGGCGATATGCGCTCCCAAATAGCTTGATGACGTTGAGGAAAGTAGCTTCAAGAGTTGCAGGCTGATCTGTCAAATCAGAAGGAACATTGTCAAGTCAAAAGTTGGCATCAATGATCAAGTCAGCACAACGGCGCTACGAGTTACCCTGGCGAGGTGATCGAGATCGCCGTGGAGAGTGACCGCGACCTGAAGATTCTTGCTGGCCTGAAGAAGAGCCACCAGCGGGTTCATCGGGCCAACCCTGCCTGCGGCCTCCAAAGTCGCGATCCTCGTTCCTCGGCGGGAAATAGTTGTGTCGATGTCTATCCGGCCTTCAAGCCAATCTGTCCAGTGGAGGACGCGGTGGCAGTGCCATGCTTGTCAGCGATGTTCGCAAACTCGTCAGGGGAGGTGGTGGAGGCAGAGGCGTACTCACAAGCTGTCGCGAGGTTGAAGGTGTTGCAGGAGGTGGCAGAGTTGCAGGGATACTCGCCTCATGCACCGGCTTGGAGACATCAGGCGGCGGCGGCAAAGGGATACTCGCCGACAACATCTGTTGGGCGGTCACAGGGATGAGATGAGCTTTGCCCATTCCAGGTTGAGGGGTCTTGGCCATCGTGAGATCCTTTCTCACAGGAACATCCTTACTCGCATAAGGAACCTCCCCCGCCGAGGAGGCCATTACTTCAGTCGCCTTCTTGGAGCAGATGTTGATATACACAGTGCACGCGGTTTGGACTCGCCTCTCGGCTTCGAGAGCGATCAGCAGTGTCATTCGCAGAGGAGTAGCTTCGAGCACCATGATGGTATCATCTGGCGGGATATTTATGTTGGCAAAAAACAAGTCAGCAAAAACCTCGACAACCGACTAAAATTGCAATGGCATCAACGAGATAGCGTCCTGGAGAACAACATTCTAATAAATATTTGTTGTGCTGTGTATTGTGTTTTGCTGTGCTGAGTATTATGTTCTTGAAAGCTGAATTAAGTATACACAGTAGGACTTAAATCATAGAATATTTTAAGGAATCCTAAAAAGACTGCAATAACCTATTCACCCCCTCTAGGTGATTAGTTACCCTTGTAATCAATGACTTTCAAGTGGTATCAGAGGGAGGTTACTCAAGAAAAGACTTAACAGTCTGAGGAGATCTCCAGGGTAGCAGTCAGAAAGTTAAGATGAGTTCAGGAGAGAATCATAAAGAGCTTGGATCCATGAAACTTCCTCTCTACAGGAAGGAGAATTTTGGCATATGGAAAGAAAGGGTCAGATTGTTCATGGAAGCATCTGATCCTAGGATCTATATCTATCCTTAATGCAAATCTTCAGACTCCAAAGAAATACACTGAAATGACTAAGGATGAAGTCATCTTAGCAACAATGGATAAGAGGGCACAAAACATTGTAGTTAGTGACATAAATGACTCCACCTTTCAAAACTTGATGCACTACAAGACCTCAAAGGAAATGTGGGACACCTTGATAGTATATATGAAAGGCACTCAGTAAATGAGAGATGATAAAAAGTCAATGCTAAATCAAGAGTATGAAGCTTTCAGACAGATCAGGGAGGAGACCATAACTAGCTGTTATGAAAGATTCTTCAGGACAGTTAATGAGTTAAAGACCTATGACAGGGCATTTAGTAATTATGAGCTAAATGATAAGTTTCTTAGGTCTCTTACTCGTGACTGAGACACTAAGATATGTGTCATTAGATAAGTGGCAAAGCTGGCAGATACTCCACCATCCATACTGTTTAGTAAGCTGCTTTCATATGAGATGCAGCTGATAGCAAGGAAAGAGGAAAAGAAGACTAACAGAGGCCAGGCCAAAGAAACTATTGTGGCCTTCAAGGCAGATAGCTCCAAGAGGAGAAAGAAGAAGAATCCTTCTCCCCTAAGAAGGCCAGCTGAGTCAGAAGATTCAGATCAAGAGGAATCAGGCTGTAATATGTCTGATGAGGAGTTTGCTGCTTTCTCAAAGCAGTTTTTGAGGCTGATGAAAAAGAAGGGGTGGAGGAGAAAACCTACCTCTTCTTACCAGAACAAAGAGGAATACTACAAAAATAAGAAGAAACCATCCAAAGAGGGTAGGTATGATCCAAAACCTGGTAAACATTTTTCTAAAAAGGTTGTTTGTTTCTGTTGCAGCAAGACAGTTCATGTTGTGGCTGATTATCCTGAGAAGAAAGAAGCTGGTGAAAAGAATCATCACCACAAGAGAATCATGAAGGAGAAAACCTTCATTGCTAAGAGGGAGAAAAGCTGGACTGAGTCTTCATCATCAGAACTAGAATAGGATGATGAAGCCTACATTGGGCTGATGGCAAGATCACATGAGGAATCCTGCCAGGATCAGCCTGGACCATCTTAGGTACACTCTTCATCCAACTCTTCATCCAAGTCCAAGTATGTGCCTGGTCCAGATTCAAGTGCTTCTTCATCAAGAGATGAAATGGATATGAATCTGAGGAAGACAGAAATCAAATGATTGAAAGATATGGTGAACTACTGGAAGCATTCAAAAGGAGTAAGCTGCTGACCAAACAACAGGCTCAGGAGATTGCATCTCTGAAGCTTGCTGCTTCCCAGCATTCTGAAATAACAACTTTGCTAGAGCAGAAAATTAGAAAAGTTAGTCAGCTGAAGAACAATACTGTTATTCAGTTGGACACCATAACTTTTAAGAATGATCTTATCAGGAATCTAGAAAGTAAACTCCAAAAGGAGAAGGAGCTAGTGGCTAAGTTTTCAAAGCCATGTACTATGCTGCCTTTGATAGATTACTTCTCTTCCCAAAAATATAAGAAAGGGATAGCCTTCAAAGGGAATAGTAGAGCTGGTAATTCAAAAAAGGAAGAATAAAGCTGTTCACCACTATGGTGATAGGAATGGCAAGGGTGCTAGTGGATATAAGGCAGCCCATAAGGAGGTTCAAATGCCCCATCCTGGACCATTTAGGTTTGATGTACCAACCCCAACACTAAAGAAAAAGTTTGTTGTTGTACCTGCTGGACTGAGAGCTACTGACAGAAATGCTATTAAACCAACCCTTAAAAGGAGGTACAACATCTATGAGTGCTGGTGTTATCGCAAAGTGGGCCACTATGCCATTGATTGCTGACACAATAATAGTGTACAGAGAGCTAATACACACTTACCTGTCAGAAGAGCTGCAGACAGGCATGTTCATTTTCAGCCTAATATACACCTAGGACCCAATGAGAATTGGGGTCCTAAGGATAAGTGATTTATTTCTTGTATATGAGTCCAAGTGGTCATACCCCTATATGGTACTTGGACAGTGGTTGCTCCAGGAACATGACTGGAAAAAAGTGCATCCTGAAGGATTTCATTCCAGTAAAGGATAGACCTAAGGTGATATTTGGTGGACCAGATAAAGGGATCACCAAAGGTTATGGTAAGATCATTAATGGCTTAATCACTTTCACAAAGGTGGCTTATGTGAAAGGGTTGCAACACAACCTTATAAGCATAAGCCAACTATGTGATCTTGGCTATGTCATTTCTTTCCACAAGGATAAGTGTCATATAAGAAGATCAAGTTAACAAGAGGTCACTTTAACTGGCACTAGGAATGAAAATGTCTATTGTCTTAATTTTCTTTGTTTATCATCAGACTCTCCCATTTGTCTAGTTGCAAATGAGAAAGCCTCATATTGTGTCAAATGGTACAAGAGGCTAGCTCATTTGAATTATAATACTATAAGAAAACTCTATAGTCAAGAGTTAGTTAGGAATAATCCTAACATGAAATGCTCTAAGAAAGGTAATTGTACAACCTCGGGCTCGCAAGAGGCCCTCAAGGAGCAAATAAGTCGAGACAGGCGAATGAGACCAGGGGGCCCACTCGCAAGAAGCGAGACGATCGTCTCTATAATAAGCAAGATGCCCCATTTGGGGGCGAGAAGGCCTCCAGCGGCGAGAAGGACTCCAGTGGCGAGAAGGCCTCCAGCAGCGAGAAGGCCTCCAGCGGCGAGAAGACCTCATAGCAAAGGACGCTGGCGAGACAGGCAGAGGGGTCCATCTCGCCGACAAGGGCTTTTTCACTCGCAAGGATGAGAAGAAACCCTTTTTATTTTTCCATGTCAACAGGGGTTTTTACTCTTCTACCCCGGATATTTTTACCCTCTTACCCTTAGTGGTCTGCATATAGCTCCTCAGAACAGCGGAGTTTGGCTGTTGGCATACCCAGCCAGGGGTACCCTGGTAATTTCAGACCAGTACCGTTTTGTTATTGGCAGTTCAGATTCCGAAATCTATAAATAAGCCCATAGGGGTTCTTCAGAAGGGGACACTTTTTACTCCCGAGGGATTATCGGCATTATCTTCTGTGCTTTCTGAGGAACTCCAAGCCCAACTTTTGGCTTTGGAGGGGAAGCTCTCAGTGACCTTCTGGGTAAGCGGTGGGACCTCCCTGCTGCGGCTTCGGGCCAATTTTCTAGTCCTTCACGACCAGTCGGAGGTCGGAGCTTGGACCAAGTAGGTGTCGGCTACGCCACTATTTTGCGAACATTTGTCGTAGTCAAATTTTGGCTTCAACATGTTGAAGTTGGTGACCGGGCGGTCTGGCGGTTTGTCTTGGCGGGTTGAAGACCGCGCGGTCTGGCGGTTTGTCTCAGCCGGCTTGGAGACCGGGCGGTCTGGCGGTCTACCCTGGCAGTCTCTCTTCCTCTCTGGTGGTAGCCGTGCGGTTAGCCCTGCTGTCTAACCGCGCGGCTTGTGCGGTTTGTTTTGTATAGTCCGCTTAGTCCTGTAAATTATAGTCCCACATCTCTTATTTGTGTTCTCTCATCTCTCCTCCATTCTATATAAAGGAGGGCATACCTTTGTAATAGATATCTTTTTTTGGATAATAAAATTTCAATTATTCAAAAGTCTATCCGTTTGTTCTTTTCTATTCGCTACTTTTAACATGGTATCAGAGCACACAGTCATTTCCTTCTAATTCTGTGCGCTCTCTGCTTCTAGCAGCTTATTTTCCGCTATCCGCGACCTCTCTCGCGGCTTGTCTTCTCTTCTGTCCGCCGCCCTGTTCGAGCGGCTTGTTTTTGTCCGCTGCCCTGTTCGCGCGGCTTGCTTCTTGGTTCTCTTCTCCTACTGCTATTCGTCGCAGCGACCTGTTTCCTTGTCGCCGCGCTCCTTGCTCTTTCTTGCCTCTCCGACTTCCTTGTCTTTGCGGCTTGTGTCTACCCGCTGCGGACTTCTTCTCCCTATCCACTTCTGCTTTCCCCATATCCGCTTGTCCCTATACTCGCGGTTTGCTGCTGTGATCTGCCTGACCGTGCGGGTTGTTCCTTTCTCACCCGCATCTTGGTCGCGGTCACCTGCTCTTCTCCTCTCTTCTGTTCGCTCGGCCTTTTCAGTCCGCGCGACCTTTTCCCCGCTGTGCCTTTGACCTCTTGCTAGCCGCTACTGTTCGCGCTCTACTTGTTGTTGCCTTCTACCCGCTCCTGCTTGTTAGTCGCGCCGGCCTCATCTTTTGCCGTGCGACCTGTTCTCCTCTGTTCGCCCGACTTTTTCAAGCCGTGCGACTTCTTTCCCTCTGCTTTGCTCTGCTTCTTGGTAGCGGCCTTCCTAGCCGCCCGACCTGTTTTCTGTTCGCCCGGCTTGGTGCTCTTTTCTCTTCTCGCGGCTTGTTCTTATCGTCGCGGCTTGCTCCTCTCTTGCTTCCATGGCTTTCCCCTCCTCCAGCCTGTCCGCCTCCGTGGTCACCTCTTCTGGTAGTGCTCATGTTGTTACTCGCGGAAGATGGCTCATCGACTCTGGTGCAACCAATCATATGACAGGCAATCCTCAATGTTTCTCTCTTCTTGACACACATGCTCAGTTGCCCCCGGTCATTGTTGCTGATGGATCTCCCTCCCCGGTCCATGGGACGGGCATGGTTCAAGTCACTCCATCTCTCTGCCTGGCTGATACCCTCTATGTGCCCAAGTTTCCGTGCAATTTATTATCGGTTACTTCTTTATGCAAGCAACTGCGGTGTTCTGTCATATTCACCCCTAGCTCTTGTGTTTTTCAGGATCCGGACTCCCAACGGACGATTGCTACCGGGACTGAGAGTGGTGGCCTCTACTTCCTCGACAACGTTTCTGCTCTATCCACCTTCTCCTCCTCCTCTACAGATCTTCTCCAATGGCATCTTCGCCTTGGACATACTCCTCCCCGAATTCTCCGCCAGCTCCTGCCGCACCTCCCTCCTCATCATCCTCCTCTAAACTGTGATGCATGTCAACTTGGCAAACATCACCGCTCATCCTTCCCACCAACGCAAAGTCGGGGCTCTTCCCGTCCGTTCGACCTCGTTCACTCTGATATATGGGGTCCCGCTCCTAACCTCACCATCGGTCGGGGTAGTTCCTATTTTGTCACCTTCATTGATGACTTCTCTCGATGTACGTGGGTATATCTTCTCAAAAATCGCTCCGAGCTGTTCTCGGTTTGGACCTCCTTTTATTCTATAGTTAAGACTCAGTTTGATACCTCTATTAAACTCCTTCGTTCTGACAATGCTAAGGAGTATCTTAGCCACGACTTCTCCTCCTTTTGTATTTACCATGGTGTTATTCGTCAAACAAGTTGTGTCTACACCTCCCAACAAAATGGGGTGGCGGAACGCAAAAACCGTCACCTCCTTGATGTCGCTCGCACTATGATGACTCAAATGCATGTTCCTCGCTCCTATTGGGGATATGCTGTCCTCCTCTCCTGCTATCTCATCAATCGTCTTCCCTCCACAGTTCTCCACGGTGCTACCCCCTTCTCCATTCTTTATCCAGACAAGGATCCCTTTCCTCTTCCTCTACACATCTTTGGGTGCACCGCTTTTGTGCACTCTCCCGCTGCCACCCGTGATAAACTCTCACCACGTGCCACCAAATGTGTCTTTCTGGGCTACTCTCCCACTCAGAAAGGATATTGCTGCTTTGACCCTGTTACCCGCAAGCAATTTGTCTCTGCGGATGTCACCTTCTTTGCCAATGCCTCTTACTTCTCTCCCGCTTCTCTTCTACTCCTCCTGATCCTACTTCTCATACCAACCCATCCATTCCCTCTGCTCCCACTGATGTTCCGCCCTCTCCACCCACTCCACCGTCTTCCCCATCCTCATCATCTCCACTCTCTACTCCGCTTTCTCCCTCCACTCCGCTGCCATCTCTCTCTACTCCCGGGCCAGCTCTCTCCACCACGGATACTCCGGATACTGAGGCACCTGCTGACCTGGATCTCCCAATTGCTCTTCGCAAAGGTGTTCGGGCCTGTACCCAACACCCGCTTGCTGCAGTTGTTTCCTATGATCGTTTTACCCCTGCTCGCAGAGCTTTTGCACTGGCTATCTCGGCCACTGGCACCCCCCGTTCCTACCAGGAGGCCCTTACTATTCCTCATTGGAAAGTTGCCATGGATGAGGAGATTACTACTCTCACTGAACGGGGTACCTGTACCCTTGTTCCTCCTCCTTTCGACACAGATGTTGTTGGCTGTCGCTGGGTCTTCGTGGTGAAGTTTCTCCCGGATGGCAGTGTGGATCGTTATAAGGCTCGCCTTGTTGCCAAGGGTTTTACCCAAACTTATGGGATTGATTACTTTGACACTTTCTCTCCCGTGGCTCGTCTCAGCACTATTCGGGTTCTTCTCTCTGTGGCTGTCAACAGGGATTGGCCCATCTCGCAGCTAGATGTTAAGAATGCCTTCCTCTATGGTGATCTGCAGGAGGATGTTTACATGGAGCAACCTCCTGGGTATGTTGCTCAGGGGGAGACACGGGTATGCCGGCTAAAGAAGTCTATCTATGGCCTCAAGCAGAGTCCTTGTGCCTGGTTTGACAAGTTCAGTAGCATTGTTGCGGCCATTGGTTTTACAAGAAGCTCAGCAGATCACTCTTTGTTTGTTCGGAAAACCGCCTCTGCTCTTGTTGTTCTTGCGGTTTATGTTGATGACATTCTTCTTACTGGCGATGACCAGGATGGGGTATTGATGACCAAGAAACACCTTCGTCAACATCTGGTCACAAAGGATATGGGCTCCCCGAAATACTTTCTGGGGATTGAAATCTCTAGAAAGCCCAACTCCATGGTCCTTTCACAACGGAAGTATGCTCTTGATCTTTTAAAGGAGGCAGGACTGACTGGTGCTAAACCTGCACGTTGTCCTATGGCTGTTGGAGAAGACAAAACTTAGACAGATGACTCACCTCTTCTCTCCGATCTTACGAGATACCGGCATCTGGTGGGCAAGCTCATATATCTCACGGTAACCAGACCCGACATCTCTTACGCTGTTGGCAAGGTGAGCCAGTTCATGCAAGCTCCGAGGGAGTGTCATCTACAATCTGCTCTGAGGATATTAGAGTATATTAAAGCTGCTCCAGGGAAAGGACTCCTATTTCAGAAAAATGGTCACCTTAGGGTTGAAGCGTACTCTGATTCAAGCTATGCGGATGACAAAGGGGACCGCAAATCGACTTCAGGTTTCTGCACATTTGTTGGAGGCAATCTTGTGAGTTGGAAGAGCAAGAAACAGTCTGTCGTTTCCAGGTCTAGTGCAGAGGCGGAATATCGCAGCATGACATCGACTACATGTGAGTTGAAGTGGTTGCGGGCTCTCATGCTTGACTTAGGAGAGGTTTACAACTATCCTCTTCCTATGTTCTGTGACAATAAGGCCACGATACACATTTCCAAAAATCCGGTCTTTCATGAGAGAACAAAACACATAGAAGTCGACTGTCATTTTATTCGGGAAGAAATATTGAAGAAACAGATTTGCACTCCATTTGTCACTTCCGACAACGAGTTGGCAGATGTCTTCACCAAGCCGGTGTCCGCTTCCTTTTTCCACATCTGCGACAAGCTGGGCATGATCGATATATATGCTCCAGCTTGAGGGGGGGGGGTGTTGAAGTTGGTGACCGGGCGGTCTGGCGGTTTGTCTTGGCGGGTTGAAGACCGCGCGGTCTGGCGGTTTGTCTCAGCCGGCTTGGAGACCGGGTGGTCTGGCGGTATACCCTGGCAGTCTCTCTTCCTCTCTGGTGGTAGCCGTGCGGTTAGCCCTGCTGTCTAACCGCGCAGCTTGTGCGGTTTGTTTTGTATAGTCCGCTTAGTCCTGTAAATTATAGTCCCACATCTCTTATTTGTATTCTCTCATCTCTCCTCCATTCTATATAAAGGAGGGAATACCTTTGTAATAGATATCTTTTTTTGGATAATAAAATTTCAATTATTCAAAAGTCTATCTGTTTGTTCTTTTCTATTTGCTACTTTTAACACAACAGTTCTGGTGCGGTGAGCGTGGAAGGTAGCTGATACAAGAAAAGTTTGAGTTTGGTCCTATGGCAGGAGGTGAAGGTGAAGGATCTGGTTCCGGAGGTTCCCCCTCCCGGGGAGAAGAGGCGACAAGGAAGATGCTGGAGGACTTCACGCGAGAGGTCATGCAGACCATAAGCTTGGCCTTCTCGGCAAGGAGCGAGTGGACGACGCCTCAGGTCCCGATAGTGGTGGTCCCGCTCTTAGGCGAGAACGCCCCTGGACAGCGCCCGGGGAAGGAGGTCCCGGCGGAGACTGGCGAGAGGGACGTGGCGGCGTGAGAACTCTTCCCAGGTCAGCATCCCGGGAAGGAGATCCCGGCAGAAGATGGCGAGAAGGAGGCAGCCGTACGAGAGCTCTTCCCTGGGTATGGTCTCGCGGATCAGGCCAGCCAGCCGAGGCCGCGAGACGTGCCCTCTCGGCAAGCAGGTGGCGAGAGCCCGTTTAGTGAGCTCGTCATCTCGGCTTCGGTGCTGGAGGGGTTCCGTGAGCCCGACATGTCCTACTACTCGGGAAAGGATGATCATGTACAGCACGTACAGTGATTTGAAGACGTTGTTTCAATAAGACAGATGGCAGATGCATTAAAGTGTCGGCTGTTTGCCATCACCTTGAAGGAGAAGGCGCGGGACTGTTTCCACTAGTTACCGGTGAGGTCAATCTATTGTTTTGAGGATCTACGGAGGGGTTTCTTGTTGAGGTTTTCAACATCGAAGAAGCGTAAGAAGCAGGCGGAGTGCCTGTTCTCGGTGAGGCAGAGGCAGGATGAGATGTTGGGACACCACGTGGATCTGTTTCAGGAGGAGATCCTCCTGGTCCAGGAGGTCCCTGGATATACGCTGATGCATGCATTTACCCTAGGACTGAGGCCAGGCTTCTTTAGTATGGAGTTGAAAAGGGTGCCCCCCTCTCTTTTGAGGAGCTCATGGAGAGTGCGGCAAAGGAGACAGATTTTGAGAGGGCCAATCCGGCGTTTGCAAGGAAGTTAGCCAGGTTGGCAGAGGACGATGTGAAGGAACTAGGAGAGAGAAAGAAGAAGGAGCAGAGGGAGCAGAGAGAAGAAGAGAGGAACCCCGAAGTTAGGGGCAGCAAGGACAGCATCATCGGGGGGCCCGAGAGCCGAACAACTGGATAGGTCGGAGGCCTCAGGAGGGTCGCCCCCAGGAGTTAGGAGGAGGCTTCCAGGGAAGGAATAACTTCCGTGAGCCAAGGAGGTTTGATCAACCGGCATGGAGACAGGGGGTGAGGGATCATTTTCAGCATCAGCAGGAGGTAATGGGGATCGGTCGAGGAAGAGGAGCTCGAGGAGGGGGAAGAAGAGGAAGAGGAGAAGGAAGAAGGGGTGGGGTGGCGTTGCCTTTCTGTGACTTCCATCAGGAGGAAGGTCACGCAACGGCCACCTGCCCAGAGTTCTTGGAGATGAGAGAGGCAAGAGGATTGAGGAGGCAGGATCCGCCAGTAAGGATCGTAGAAGTACAGTAAGAGGAAACGGAGGATAGGTACGAGGACCGGGTAGATGTAGGAACCCGGGGAGGAATCGGGGAAATCCATGGAGGGATTGAGATTGAGGCCACCTGAAAGGGGAGCCTCCAGACCATGTTCTGAAGGGGGGTAGCCTCGACCTCCCAGACTCCGCCCCCTCAAGAAAAAATTACCTTCTCTTCAGAGGACATGCCGGAGTATGAGGAACCGTTCTGCGATGCCTTGGTAATCCAGACGGCGGTGGAAAACTTTACGGTCTCCAAGATCCTGGTGGATAATGGGAGCTCTGTAAACGTGATCTTCAAGAGGGCCTTCGATGAGATGCAGGTGGAAACCAAGAGGATCTTGGCCTTGGATGGACCGTTGTTCGGGTTCTATAGAGAGAGAAAGAAGTGGAAGGGGGAGTACGGCTGCATGTGAGGTTGGGAGGCATGTCACGGAACTGCAGGTTCGTGATTGTAGACGCCCCGAGAAGCTACAACACCATCTTTGGGCGTCCCCTCATCAGTGCCTTTCGCTGCGTCCCCTCCTCTTTGCATCAATGTCTCAAGTTCAACAACGGAGGGGTGCAGGTCAGGGTCAGAGGGGACCCAAAGGTGGTAAGGCAGTGCTACGTTATAGCGGTCAACACCATATCTTGGATGACAGAGGCGGAGGAGTTGGAGAGGGAGATGGCGGCGCGTGAAGAAGCTGTCGGGGAAGAGGAGGTGAGCCCAGAGGAAGCGAGAGAAGGAACCGAAGAGGAAGTCGGGGGAGAGGAGACTGAGGAGCAGCAGGGAGGAGATGTGCCGGAGGTCCAGGGGAATGAGGAGCAGGAGAGCCCGAAGGGGGTGATGGAGGTGGAAGAGCAAGTACCAGGAGTGGGGAGAGAGGCCCAAGGGGGCGTAGAGGTCGAACAGCAGCAGGAGAGCCCGGAGGGGGCAATGGAGATTGAGGAGGAGCAGAGGGGAGGAGATGTGCAAGAGGTCCGGAGGGACGGAGAGTTGGAGCCGCAGGAAGGAAGGCAGGAGGAAGTGGAAGGAGAAAGGGGTGAGAAGGAAGCCCGGAGAGGTGTGGAAATTGAGCTGCAGCAGGGTGGGGAGATTGAAGTTGAGGAAGCAGGAGGGGAGGAAGAGCTGGAGCTGGAGAAAGAGGCAAGGGACGGTTGGGAGCAGTCGCGGCTGGAGGCGGCCGAGGAAGTGGTGGAGATGGAGGTCTACACCAGCGCAGGGCAGGTACAAAGGGTGTGGATCAGTGGGGGCTTGAGCCCTGAGGACCGGGAGCGAGTGCGGGCCTGCATTCAAAGCAACATCGACGTCTTCGCTTGGAGTGCAGCAGACATGCCGGGCATCGATGCGGACGTGGCCTGCCACCACCTGAATCTGGACCCCCGGACACGCCCCATACGCCAGAAGATGAGGACCATCACGACAAAGCTGGAGGAGCCAATACGCGAGGAGGTCAGGAAGCTCCTAGAAGCTGGCTTCATCTCAGAGATCCAGTATCCAGGCTGGATCTCCAATGTGGTGATGGTGAAGAAGGGAGGTGGAAAATGGAGAATGTGTATCGACTTTTCTTTATTAAATAAATCATGCCCTAAGGATTGCTACCCCCTGCCTCGAATTGACGCGCTGGTTGATTCAGCCGTCGGTTTTTCTATTATGAGTTTTTTGGGGTTGTTTTTCAGGTTACCATCAGATCCGGATGCACCTCCTGACGTCAAGGACGTTTCCTTCATCACAAGGGAAGGGTGCTTTAGCTATAACATGATGCCCTTTGGGTTAAAAAATGCTGGGGCCACCTACCAACGGATGATGGATCGAGTTTTCCACGGCCAGAGGGGCCGGAACTTAGAGGTCTACGTTGATGACCTCATGGTAAAGAGCAAGGGAGTGAACTCGCATCTTCGGGATCTGGCGGAGACGTTCGCCACCTTGAGGAAGTTCAAAATGAGGCTGAACCCCTTAAAGTGTGTTTTCGGGGCAAGTCGTGGGAAGTTCCTTGGGCACCTTCTGACCCCGGCAGGGGTAGAGCCTAACCCAGATAAAGTAAAAGCCATCCTAGAACTGGAATCACCGCGAAATGCTAAAGAGGTGCAGCGCTTTACAGGGAAGCTAGCCGGCCTTAGCAGATTCCTCTCCAGATCAGGGGAGAAGTGCTCACCTTTCTTTAAAGTACTACGAGGGAACCAGAGGTTCGAGTGGACCGCAGAGTGTGAAGAGACTTTCCAAAGACTGAAGGAGCAGCTCTCTCTGGCTCCTCTGCTTCAAAGCCCAAAGGAGGGAGAGGATCTAACCTTGTACCTAGGGGTAGGAGCAGAGGCGGTGAGCTCTGTCTTGGTCAGAGAAGAGGGGAAAAAGCAGCTGCCCATTTATTATGTTAGCAGGACCCTAAAGAAGACGGAGCTTTGTTACCCTATCCTACAAAAGCTGGCATACGCCTTGATCGTTTCGGCCAGGAAGCTCCGGCCATATTTCCAAGCACATTCAATCAGGGTGGTGACAGACCATCCTCTCCGTAAGATTTTCGAAGAAGTGGAGCACTCGGGTAGTGTTAGAAACGAACAAACAACAAGTAGAACAATGCCACTGAACTTGTCAAATCAGGCACGAGGACTCTGCTTGAGGCCATAGATAGCCTTCTTGAGCCGGCATCAATACCCGTGGCTCCCCCTGAGCAACATACCCCGGAGTTTGCTCATGTAAACATCTTCTTGCAGATCACCATAGAGGAAAGCATTCTTAACATCAAGCTGCGAGATGGGTCAATCCCTGTTGACAGCCACAGAGAGAAGAACCCGAAATAGTGCTGAGACGAGCCACTGGAGAGAAAGTGTCAAAGTAATCAACGCCATAAGTTTGGGGTAAAACCCTTGGCAACCAGGCGAGCCTTATAACGGTTCATACACTGCCATCTGGCAGAAACTTCACCACGAAGACTCATCGACAACCAACAACATCCGTGCTGAAAGGAGGAGGAACAAGGGTCAGGTACCCCGTTCAGTGAGAGTAGCAATCTCCTCATCCATGACAGCTTTCCAATGAGGAATAGTAAGGGCCTCCTGGTAGGAACGGGGGGTGGCAGTGGCCGAGATAGCCAGTGCAAAAGCTCTGCGAGAAGGGGTAAGACGATCGTAGGAAACAACTGCAGCAAGCGGGTGTTGGGTACATGCCCGAACCCCTTTACGAAGAGCAATGGGGAGATCCAGGTCAGCAGGTGCCTCAGTATCCGGAGTATCCGTGGTGGAGAGAGCTGGCCCGGGAGTAGAGAGAGATGGCAACGGAGTGGAGGGAGAAAGCAGAGGAGAGGGTGGAGGAGGTGGAGATGGTGGAGATGGTGGAACAGCCGTGGGTGCAGAGGGAATGGATGGGTCGGTATGAGCAGTTGGATCAAGAGGAGGAGAGGAGGAAGCGGGGAGAGAAGTAGATGCATTGTCAAAGAAGGTGACATCCGCAGAGACAAATTGCTTGAGGGTAACGGTGTCAAAGCAACAGTAACCTTTCTGAGTGGGAGAGTACCCCAGAAAGACACATTTAGTGGCACGGGGTGAGAGTTGTCGCGGGTGGGTGGCAGCGGGAGAGTGCACAAAGGCGGTGCACCAAAGATGTGCAGGGGAAGAGGAAGGGGATCCTTGTTCGGATAAAGAAGGGAGAAGGGGGTAGCACCGTGGAGAACTGTGGAGGGAACGCGATTGATGAGATAGCAGGAGAGGAGGATAGCATAGCCCCAATAGTATCGAGGAACATGCATTTGAGTCAGCAGAGTGCGAGCGACATCAAGGAGGTGACGGTTTTTCGTTCCGCCACCCCATTTTGTTGGGAGGTGTTAGACACAGCTTGTCTGACGAATAACACCATGGTGAATACAAAAGGAGGAGAAGTCGGGGCTAAGATACTCCTTAGCATTGTCAGAACGAAGGATTTTAATAGATGTATCAAACTGAGTCTTAACCATAGAGTAAAATGAGGTCCAAACAGAGAACAGCTCGGAGCAATCCTTGAGAAGATACACCCACGTACACCGAGAGAAATCATCAATGAATGTGACAAAATAGGAACTACCCCGCCCGATGGTGAGGGTAGGAGCGGGACCCCAAATGTCAGAGTGAATGGGTCGAACGGACGGGAAGAGCCCCGACTTTGCGTTGGTGGGAAGGACGAACGGTGATGTTTGCCAATTGACTGACATCACAGTTTAGAGGGATGATGAGGAGGGAGGTGGGCAGGAGCTGGCGTAGAATGAGGGGAGGGCATGTCCAAGGGCAAGATGCAATTGGAGAAGATCTGTAGAGGAGGTGGAGAAGGCGGAGAGAGCAGAAACATGGTCGAGGAAGTAGAGGCCACCACTCTCAGTCCCGGTAGAAATTGTCCGTTGGGAGTCCGGATCCTGAAAGACACAAGAGGTAGGGGTGAATATGACAGAACACCGTAGTTGCTTGCATAAAGAAGTAACTGATAGTAAATTGCACAGAAACTTGGGCACATAGAGGGTATCAGCTAGGCAGAGAGATGGAGTGACTTGAACCAATGCCCGTCCCATGGACGGGTGAGGGAGACCCATCCGCAACAATGACCGGGGCAACTGTGCATGTGTGTCAAGAGAGAGAAACACTGAGGATTGCCCGTCATATGATTTGTAGCACCAGAGTCAATGAGCCATCGTCCGCGAGTAACAACATGAGCACTACCAGAAGAGGTGACCACCGAGGCGGACAGTCTGGAGGAGGGGGAAGCCATGGAAGCAGAGGGGAGCAAACCGCGGCGATAAGAACAAGCCGTGAGGAGGAGAAAGAAGCCGAACGGTTAAGCAAAGAAGAGAAGAGAAAACCAAGGCGGGCGAACAAGAACAGGTCGTGCGGCTAGGAAGGCCACGACCAAGAGCAGAGCAAAGCAAAGGGAAAGAAGTCGCACGGCTTGAAAAAGGCGGGCGAACAGAGGAGAACAAGTCGCACGGCTAAAGAAGGTCGGAGCGACTAGCAAGCAGGAGCGGGTAGAAGGCAACAGTCGCGGCGACTTAGAAGAAATCACGGCGAATAGAGGAGATCGCGAAAACAGGGTGCGAAAAAGAAGGAGAAAGCCGCGGGGAAGGAAGAGAGCAACCCACGCGAAACCGCAGCGGTCAGGAAGCAGACCAAGGCACAGCGGGGAAGAGTCGCGCGTACTGAAAAGTCCGTGCGAACAGAAGAGAAGAGGAAGCAAGAAGCAGCGACAACAACAAGTCGCAATCCGGCGAACAGAAGCAGGCCGCACAGCTAGGGAACAAACAGGCTGCTAGAAGGAAGCAGGTCGCGGCGACAACTAAACAGGTCGCGGCGAAGAAGAGCAGCTAGAGAAAAGAAGCACAAGCCGCGCGAACAGAGCAGCGGGCGGAGAGAGAGGACAAGCCGCAAAGACAGGTCGCAAGATTCAGAAACAAGCGGCGAGAATCAGAGGGCGCACACAATCATAAGGAAAGACCGTGTGCTCTGATACCATGTTAGAAATGAACAAACAACAAGCAGAAATGGTTTTAATCTCAAACTTTATTATCTGAAAAAGGTATCTATTACAAAGGTATGTCATCTCTTATATAGAATGGAGGAGAGATGAGAGAATACAAATAAGAGATATGGGACTAAAAATTTACAGGACTAAGCGGACTATACAAAACAAACCGCACAAGCCGCGCGGTTAGACAGAGGACGGCTAACCGCACGGCTACCACAAGAGAAGAAGAGAGATGTCAGGGGAGACCGGTAGACCGCCCGGTCTCCAAGCCGGCTGAGACAAACCGCCAGACCGCGCGGTCTTCAACCCGTCAAGACAGACCGCCAGACCGCCCGGTCACCAACTTCAACAGGTAGGCTGGCCAAGTGGTCTATCGAGTTGAGTGAGTTCAACATTTCGTTCGTGCCAAGGCTCGCCATCAAGGCACAGGTGGTGGCCGACTTCTTGGCAGACTATGTTGCCGAAGTCGGGGCCGAGGAGTTGCGGCCACAAGAAGCATGGAAGATGACGGTTGACGGGGCCTCGGGAAAACACTCCCTCGGAGCAGGGGTGGTATTGACAAGTCCTCAAGGGGTGACCATAGAACAAGCTGTTGTTTTGCATTTCCCCGCAACCAACAACCAAGCAGAGTACGGGGCAGTGATAGCCGGCCTTCGTCTGGCGAAGGAGCTCGAGATTAAGGACGTTGAGGCTTTCACAGATTCATTGGTGGTGGCATCCCAGATTCGGGGAGAGTTCGAAGCTCGGGAGCCCACCCTTGTGAAGTATTTGTCCAAGGTGAGGGCAATCATCGGGGGGTTCCGGACGTTATCCATTCAACACGTCCCCCGAGGAGAGAGTGCCGCTGCCGATCGATTGGCTAAGTTCGGACCTCGGGGAGGGGGTACCCTGACTGACTTATTCCATCCGGCGATCAAAAGTGGAGCTAATGGAGGTGGATCGGCGACCCTCGTGGGTGGATCCCTTCATTACCTCTCTTGACAGGAACCCTCCCTGAGGGGATTAAGGAGGCAAAAAACTTCCGACATAAAGGCAGCTCATTAGCTCATGCACGAAGGAGGATTGCACCGGAGGAAGCTTTCGGGTCTCCTAGCTCGATGCGTGACGGAGGAGGAGACCCGACACGTTTTGGAGGAGGTGCACTCCGGGGAATGTGGTAGTCATTCCAGAGGGAGGACGTTGGAAGCACGGGTGGTCAACAGGGGTACTTCTGGCCCACCCTAGAAAGGAAAGCGACAGAATGATGCAAGGAAGTGCCAAAAATGCCAGCTCTACGTCCCCCCTCCAGCTCTTGCCGGCTCAAAGGCTCCGAACTATCACAGCACCATGGCCTTTCGCCATCTGGGGAATAGACTTAGTTGGGTCTTTCCCTCCAGCTAGTGGGCAAAGACGATTCCTCCTAGTTATGATAGATTACTTCTCCAAGTGGATGGAGGTTAAGGCGCTAGCAAAGGTGACCTCTCAAGTCATCAGGAACTTCGTCTGGGGGAGATCATCTGCAGGCACGGGCTGCCTCAGGTCATCGTCACGGATAACGGTCCCCAGTTTGCTAGTGAAAAATTCATCAGCTTCTGCACTCAGCTAGGCATCGACCTCAGGTTTGCCTCCATCCACCACCCTAAGAGCAATGGTCAGGTAGAGGCGGCAAACAAGATTATCGTAAATCTGCTCAAAAAGAAGGTGGAAAATTTGAGAGGGAGTTGGGTAGAACAGCTCCCCTTGGTCTTATGGGCCTTGAGAATGACCCCGAACACGGCCATCGGCGAGACTCCCTTCAAGCTTTCTCACGGATGTGAGGCAGTCCTACCCGTGGAGTTCGAGGTCCGGACCCCAAGAGTTGCGGCTGCAGGTGATGGAGACGAGGTGTGGAGGATGGAAAACGAAGAAGGCTTACGCCTCTCGCTAAACCTGGCATAGGAGCTGCGAGACGTGGCGGCCATCAGACAAGAAGAGATCAAGTGTCGAATGGCAAAGAACTTCAACAAGCATATCAGGATAAAGCAATTCACGGAGGGAGATCTGGTACTAAAGAAGGTTGATGCGGCAGGGAGGTCTGCCCTGGTGGGAAAGCTCAATCCAAACTGGGAGGGACCTTATATTATAAGAGAGTGTTAAGAGCAGGAGGCTACTACCTCAAGGATGTTGAGGGTAGGACCTTGAGCCACTCCTGGAGTGGGGATGACTTAAAATGCTTCTACCCATGAAAAGAGAGAGCAGAAGATATGTACTCAAAGCATGATCAATATAATATACTTCTCGAATATTTCTTGTTTATTGTTTATTGTGAAGTCCTAATGATAGGAAGAGGTATCTTCATCGGCACCCCGAGCTCAGCTCGGCCCCAGGAAGACCCGCTGCGCAGGCTCTCATCTAGCTGGAGGTGTGAGGCGAAGGCTCGCCTGTGGGGAAAGGTTTGGATTGAGAACTCATCGGCATCCCCAGCTCGGCTCGGCGCCCAGGTAGACCCGCTGCGTAGGCTCTCATCTAGCTCAGGTCCGAAGGCTCGCCTGTGGGGGAAAGGTTTGATTGAGAACGTCATCGAACACCCCGAGCTCGACTCGGCCCCAGGTAGACCCCGCTGCGCAGCTCTCATCTAGCTGGCATGTCCGAGGCTCGCATATGGGGAAAGGTTTGGATTGAGAACGTCATCGCACCCCGAGCTTGGCTCGGCCCCAAGTAGACCCTCTGCGCAGGCTCTCATGTAGCTGGCAGGTCTGAAGGCTCGCATGTGGGGGATAGTTTGGTTTGAGAACGTCATCGGCACCCCGAGCTCGGCTCGGCCCCAGGTAGACCCGCTGCGTAGGCTCTCATCTAGCTGGCAGGTCCGAAGGCTCGCCTGTGTGGGATAGGTTGGATTGAGAACATCATCGGCACCCCGAGCTCGACTCGCCCCAAGTAGACCCGCTGCGCAGGCTCTTATCTAGCTTGCAGGTCCGAAGGCTCGCCTGTGGGGATAGGTTTGGATTGAGAAAGTCATTGGCACCCCGAGCTCGTCTCGGCCCCAGGTAGACCCGCTGCGCAGGCTCTCATCTAGCTGGCAGGTCCGGAAGGCTCGCCTGTGGGGGTAGGTTTGGTTTGAGAATGTTTATCAGCACCCCGAGCTCGGCGCGGCCCTAGGTAGACCCGCTGCGCAGGCTCTCATCTAGCTGGCAGGTCCGAAGGCTCGCCTGTGGGGGATAGTTTGTTTTGAGAACGTCATCGCACCCCGAGCCGGCTCGGCCGCCCCAGGTAGACCCTCTGCGCAGGCTCTCATCTAGCTGGCAGGTCTGAAGGCTCACCTGTGGGGGATAG